>JAJJBR010000171.1:29945-44374 GCA_022817965.1 Solanum lycopersicoides
ATGAATTAATTTTAGATAATGAATTAATTTTGTTTTCACTTGGTAATTTCAATTTATATTACTCTGACCTTTGTAATCATCTACCAGCTAAGTTTGTTTTCTTCTGATGTACAGGGTTCACTTGATACTGCTAGGATTGAAGCAGATAAAATTATGCGCTCTGATGGACCACTTCTTTTCCCACCTGGGCAGGTTATATTTTATCATATACATACTATATTGAAATGATTTTATATTGTATGAATATAATTACTGGCTCTTCCTACCTGCAGAGGATTATATTAACAGTTAAATACATCTTTGAGGCTTGCTTCATCTTGTTGAAAGAAAAGTTTCATGTTCCACTCAGTCATAAACCTTCGAACTAGTTTGTGTCCATATTTTTTTTATTTCATGTGAAGTGTGGACATGGAGAATGGATTTTCTGTTAACAACAACAACATACCCAGTGTAATTCCTCAAGTGGGGTTTGGGGAGGATAGAATGTATGCGGACCTTACAGGCGTTTGTGGGGTGGAGAGGCTGTTTCAGAATAAATCCTCTGTTATTGACAGATAATTTTCCTAGTATGGTTAGACTAGATCAAATGTAGCTTGTTTGATATTATAGAAGAAGTAATTCTAGCTATAATTTCCCATAAGCTCCTCATAACTAACCCTGACACTTAACTATGACTATCTCTAGCTTCTCCCGGTTATATATGGCGACAAATCGAGGCTAAACATTTTGTTTGATGATTGATGGGAGTTTTTTGGAGTGAGGCTTTCCAATAGGCTCTTCTATATTTCCGAGGAGGTTGTGGTTAGATTCTAGAGGAGCTCTTCTATATTTTGGCCACATTATGCCCATAGGAGTCATATTTATCTCAGGACAAATCATGTGATGAGTCAATATTAGATGATAGCTGTTCTGACTGAGGACAAGACTGCATTATGGAAAAAAAATTGAAACGCATAAGAAGAATCTACTTCTAATGATCACTGAATGGTAACCTAGTTGACATCTGAGAAATTCATCTGATGGTCTTGTTGGATATTACAGTGAAGCAAAACTCATGTTTTTGCGTTCCATGTGATTTTCTCTTTTAAAATATGCTACAGATAATAATCACATGCACATCTTGTTAGATAATTTTCTGATTCAAGTTTCTTTTTCGTTATTTCAGTTGGCATTGACAGCTTTACATAGAGCTAACGCAGCGCATAGCATATTTGATTTTGAGAGGTCCCAGTCCCTTTCTTATTTCGACAGAATCCACAATAATCACTAACATTCTGATTGACATGATAATGATTCTTTAAACAGGTACCTAAGAAGTGTCATATCACGTTATCAGCCAGCTCATGCCATTTCAGAACTTACTGGTTCTATAAATGCCATTGATTCTTTGGCAAGTACTTACTTAACCTTGTTATTACTGCATGCCTGGAATGGTGTATCTTTCTCTTCCTGCTGACTTCTTCCCGAAATCTTCTTTTGGGTTTAACATAGTCCTCTTACTGCCTGAACTCCTGGCATTTGAACAGATTGGTAAACTTTTGACTCCGACCTCCAAAGATGTGAAGCACGTTGATCGGAAACTCAAATCATGTCTTGATCCGGGTTCACATGACAAGTGCGGTTCAATCAACTCTGATTTGATTATCATTTTTCCATCTTTTGGTTTTTGCGATATTTTATTGACCCAGCCAAAAAATGATACTGGTTTGTAAATGCAGGAGTAAAAAAAGGAAGCATAGATCCAAAGATAGCTCACATGAGGCTACAGACATATCTTGAACTGCTCTAACTCAAGTTTGTAGCTTCAAAGCATATCTTCTTTGGCCAGTGGAAATAGTGTTTCTTATTGCTGCTCGTCAATTTCCTACTATAGAACGAAAATTGAAGCCAGACTGGAAGACATCGTCTACAATATCTGCATCAGGTCGAGAGTAGAAGTAGAGGCGGGTTGAGGATTTAAGATCACAAATTTCTCAAGACTTTCTTTTTTCTAAATTTTGTACTATGAAATCAATTAGTAGTTTAAACTTAAGAGTGTTAGTTAATCTGGAATTTACTGTTTGGAGATGTAAAAGCTCACTTTTTAGAAATGAGGAGGTTGTTCTTAATGAGAACTTCAAAGTTTAATATGCAGTTCTTGCTTTTTTAAAATTTCATTGGAATGAATTACAAACAAGAGATGTTATTCTTAAATTCTGTATTTAAAAAGTTTCATGAGACTTCTTTCTGTTCTTTTTTTTCCCAAAACAAAAGCTGCGGAAAGGAAAAGGGTCAAATTAAGTGGAATAATCAAGCTTGTTTAGATTTGCAATTTATAACTTCAACACACGAGTATGTCTCTTTTTTTCTTTTTGTTCTTTATAATTTTAGATTAGGTTTTAGAGTGTCAAAGTTAAGTACTTAACTTCATTCTAGAAGTTGCATATCGTGGAGATGAGGATATTGAGATGGATGTGTGGTCATACTAGGATAGATAAGATTACAAATAAGGATATTTGTTAAGATTAGAAATAAGGATATTTGAAACAAAGTGAGAGTGACCTTTGTGGTGGACAAGTTGATGAAAGTGAGATTGAGATGGTTTGGACTTGTGAAGATGAGATGCGTAGGCACACCATTAAAGAGGTGCGAGAGGTTGGTAATAGAGGGTACAACAAACACAGAGGTAGGCCAAAGAAGTATTGGAGAGAGGTGATGAGACATGATATGATGCAGCTTCAGATAACAAGGAAATGGCCTTAGATAGGAATGTGTGAAGGACACGTATTAGGGTAGAAGGTCAGTAGGTGGTATTATGTAGGCCATTGAACTAATTGTATTATTGTAGCTCTTGTTTTTTTTATATTTATAAGTGATTTGTCGGTTACTAGTTGTATTATTTATTATTGTTTTCAATAATCTATTTATTATTGTTTTCAATCATATATCTTAATATGTTGATAATTGCCTCCTTTTTTACCTGAATTTGCAATACTTCAATCGAAGGGTCCAACTTTTTATCTTCACAATCCACAAAATAATAATTTTTGTACATTTTCCCCACCGTAGACCACACTTATAGGACTTCACTCAGTTTATTAATGTTGGTGTAACCCATACAACCTAATTCATTTGTTAAAAATCTGACGAATAATTAGGTGATTGACATATGCACTAACATTAATATTAGGTCCCCATCCGTTCCTTTCTTTTTTTTAGCAACCACGCAATTGGGAAGAAATAAATACACAAAGATGCAACTATACGGGTTGTGGTGTAGTCATGGGAATATTTCATCCTTAATCAGAGGTTTCTGTTCGAGCTCTAAATATGAAAAAAATTATCCCAGGAGCGTCACCCCCAAATGAATCATGCAGTGCACAATTCAAATTTAGTCGAAACTTCAATATAAACTTCGAATACTAGATGAAAAAAGATACACAAAAATGCAAAATATAAGATCTCGAAAGTGAGATATTTCTTTACGAAATGTGTGAATTATATTGGAAGTTGACAAGAGGAAAATAAAGTAGTATGTGCTTCTAATATATGATATGATATGGTGTACTATTTGATGGCTGCCCTACCATTATTGGGATGTCTTTTTTTGTGCTTATTATCATGTTAATATTGAAAGTGTAATTTCGATCATCCTCCTAAGGATGCCAATGATGAAATTATTCAAGTGGAGAAATTTTAGTTTGGATCTTCCGTAATTATTTTACTATGCTTGACTGACATATTTTAGTCTTATCATAAAAATCTGTAAATATTGAGACTAAAGCATGAAAAATTAAGCGTTTTTTATCATAATCTTTTCTCATAACATAAGTATTTGTCAATATCTTGGCCTAGCAGAAATAATTGGAGGATTTGATTGATCTATTTTAGAAAATTGTTCGAATATGTCCTGAATTATCTAATTTATTTAGATTTTTATCAAAATCATCTTTTTGTTAAAAAAGAATTTTTTTGGTGGAAAATAGTTTGTTGCTGAAAAAATTTGAATTTCGATGAATTGAAATATTTTCTTCTCTTGAAACATAATAGCATCCACATGACTATAGTTGTTAGCGTTTTGCTTAGGGAAATTATTCTTTCTATGATTTTAATATATTTTAAGTTAAACTATTATCAAAATAATCTAATTATATTCTTTTAATATAATTTTTATCGTATAATTTATTGTTGTTCATTCGTTTTATATTAGTCGATCATTATACTAAAATAATATTTGTACCATATTATAGTTGTTTACCTTATTAAATTGAGAAAGTATTAATTTAACTTTTTTTATATTACTCTTGCAATTAATTCTTTTAAAGTGTTCATATTTGTTAGTAAAGTTAAAATTTTAAAGCTAATTAATAAAATTATCTTTTTATTTATGATTTCTTAAGCATCATACAAAGTTATTGAAGTTAATTAGGCAGTTGTTAGTATTACAGTAGCTACAGTCAGTTTCTAAGTCTGTTAGTTAGCTAACTAGCACTAATTTGACCATAAACTGCATTTTAGTTAGTTAGCATTAGATGTTAATTGATGTATAAATAGGACAATTCACGTTGAATGAAACAGTTCAATTCCATTCCCAAAATATCTACTTCAAAGTTTCTCATCTCTCTAATGGTTTCTTAGATCAATCTATTACATAGCTTGAGCTTAGTGTACTAATTTTGATATGGTATCAGAGCAGGGTTCGTCTCACTCGATGTTGAGGTCTTCAAAATTAAAATTATTCACGCATCAGATGCTAAGCACTGGACATGAGGTAGGGTGTTAAAGAGTGACATCTCACATTGATAGTTAATGAGATTAGTGGATTCATTATAAGACCTGGGCAAACCTCAGTTACCTCTTTTGGGGTGAGAATTAAACCTAAAATTTAAGTTAACAAAAATAAAAATAATCAACTAATATGAAACAACAGATAATGTAATAATTATCTTTTGTATCACTCATTATTAAGTAAAGCTTAAATCAATAATTTGCCCTCTAATACTCACTCTCTTCTCCTTTATGCCTCGATTTATTTGTTTATTTTAAAAAATTATATTATTTTTAAAATAGTATTTCTTTTTTTATAAACTTTTACAAAACACTGAAAATGACTTTTTTTTTTTAATCTTTTTAAAATTTTATATCAAATCAATGATGATTAAATTAAAACTAAGAGAATTTTTTAAACTGACTTGAAAAGAAAAGAAAACGGAGAAACTAGAAGAGACATATCACGTTGGAGCTGATGGAAATCACCTGATCAAAAGAACAAGTGGTACTATTCCATAACAAAACAAATTTATGATGCTGACTTCACATTTGTCTTCCTTTATCTATCACTTTGCTACATTTTCAATTTACATTAATCTATTATATGATAAAATTCAATCATTTTTTAATTGAGTCTCTTTACTAGGTCTTGTCGTTAGTGATATTTGCATTTTGGCATAATATATAAAAATGTTAATTTGCTATTAATTGATAATTATGATTTTTAATTTTAAGTATGTGTAAGTAAATATTTAAATTTGTACAAAATTCAATAAGTAGATACATGTGTTCTACATAACATGTGTTCTACATAACATGATCAGGGGCAAAGCCACCTTGTACGAAAGGGATTCATCCCTTTGACAGAAAATTATATTATTTATATATGGTTAAAATAATTTTATATGTATACATAATAGACATCGACCCCCCTTCGAGTACTTCATGTGTCTGTTTCTACAGATTTTGAACCCCCTTATTGAAATTCTGGCTCCGCCTCTTTACATAATACATGTATGGCGTCACATAGGACACGAAATTTTCATGTAGGGTGTCACGTAGGACGAATGTGTCATTTTACTCAATTTAATATAAATTTAAATGTCTTAACAGGGGTGGCTCGACAGTGTTAAAAAAGACATGTGTATTAGATCTCAAATTTAAGGAGCGTCATTTTTAATAAGACTAGGTTATAAGTTATTATTTTTAACAAATATTGAATACTATTCGTAGAAAAAGTAATTTTTTCATGAAAATGAAGGAATTATTAGAAGAAAATTTGACATATTTGGTGTACTATATCTCATGAAAAATAATTTAAATTAGAATGACTATATTATCAATTGAAAATTAGAAGAAATCAATTATATAAAGTTATTTAACAATTCAAGTTTAAGGCGTCGTTTAATTTTTGTTTTAGGCCATTAATATACTAGAACCGCTCCTGAGCATCCACTTGTGTACATTTAAATTTAAAAATCATAATTATCAACTAATATCAAATTAAGTCATATTTATATATTATGTCTTGTATTTTTATTAAACATTTTTGACTTAAATATGAAGAAAAAAAAAAAACTTATATACTTGTTCTCAAATGAATTAAATAAGGGTTTCAAAAGTCACGCTTTCCGACTAGGCAGAAGAATTTAACAAAGCTACACGTGGGCAGTGACCCACAAAGCATGGACCCAATGGGACCCATTCTAGCCGACCACGGTAGAAGTCACCAACTACAGTTAGGTTAAAATAAGCCGTTTTATATCAAAGGTTAAAATAATGGCCACGTGGTGAAATTGCAGCTGCCAATGTCGGGTGTTGAATTTACTGAGCTTAGACACGTGTAAGCTGCAAATGGGTAGCTGGCGAAACTGGCCGGGTCCAATTTAAAATGGCTTTCCATTCTCATTTGAAATGTGGAGTACTTTTTTATATTTATATATATATATATTTTCCACTTAGGATGTGTTTGACAGATTTTTTAATTTTCTCATTTTGGTACGTTTAGAAAAATATTTTCAAATCAATATATCTTTTCCTTTAATTTGTATCGGGTGGGACACTTTAAGAAAGGGACACACTAAACGAATACAAAAACATTAGTTCCGCAATTCCCTTAAAAAATTAAGATAATCATTTTTCAAATCGCTTCTCTAATCTCAAATTATAATTTTTTTCTACCCCCATCATATATCTCTACCCTCTACATACTTTTAAAAAAAAATTTTTTTTTTTACCTTTTACATTTTGTTTGGATAATTGTTACCCATTATTTCATAGTATTATACTCTATTATATTGTATTGTATGATAGATATAATATTTGGCTAGATTGTATCATTTGTTGTTGTTTAATAACATTTTAATTGTTTGATTTTAATAAATTAAGAGTCTTTTTAGATTGGCTTAAAAAAGTCTCTTGAGTCATAAATAATATGTTAAATTTAAATAATTTTTAAGTCAAAGAATAAAGAGAAAATGTGGTTAAGCAAGTATATGATAGTTAATTAGTTACGTGGCTACAGTTTACATTAATTATAATTCAAAACTTATTGCTAGCTATAATTATATTTTCTATCTTCCTTTCTTTCTCTCACATCTCTCATCTCCTTACCCCAATCTCTCTCGCTTCTCTTCTATCAATCTATCTCTCACTTTATACAAATATAAATATATAATTTATATTTGTATAAAGCGAGAGAAATGAGATATACGATGCAAATACATATCTCTCCGTCCTTTAAAAATATACAAATACAAATATTTTTTTGTCTATTTCTCGATTGTTTTTCTCTCTCGCTTTATACAAACGCAAATGTATAATTTGTGTTTGCATTTGTATTTGCATAAAGCTAGAGAAACGGAATATACAAATACAAACACATATCTCTATGTATACACTTATAATTATAAAAATACAAATCTTGACTGTCCAATTCTCTTTTGTCTTTCTCTCTCAGATTATACAACATAAATCATATATGTATTTGTAGAATTTGTGTTTGTATAAAGCGGGAGAGAGATTGAATATACAAATACAAATATTTTAACTCGATTCATTTGTATTCAGATATACAAATATATATATTGATACATATACATATATACAATCTAACTGATATATATATACAAATCACCGCTCTTCACTCTTTTTCTCTCTTGCTCGCTTATCGTCATTCTCTCCCCATAACATGTGGCTATAAATTGTTATTAACAAACTATAACTCTGATGTATAATTAAGCTATTTTTGAGTGATAATCTATAAAAAAATTCCAATAAAAAGTAATAGAGTTATTTTATCTAGTACTATTAAATTAAAAAATGAACATGGTTCAATGCGAATTACAAATCGTTTGACATGTTAGATAAGTGGTACTACTGTCCTTTTTTAATTAATATAATTTTCTTTTTAGAGTTAAACGATATAATTTTTATTAATATCAGACGTATTTTTTTTATATTGATATAAAAATTGTTACAATATATAGTGTTTTGTATAACTTTTTTATGCTAAAATATCAAATTAATATAATTTAATTTAATCTTAAAAATTAGTCAAATTAACTTTTAAAAACGTAATATAACACCTAAAAGAACGGAGGGAGTAATGATTTAGGGTGTGTTTGGTATGAAGGAAAATGTTTTCCATGGAAAATATTTTCCTAAAAAATGTTTTCCTGGAAAACAAGTAGATTTTGGACTTATTTTCTCATGTTTGGTTGGTGAGTAGAAAATATTTTCCGAAAATGATTTTTTGTGTTTGATTTATGAATGAAAAATATTTTTGAGAGACATCTTTTATTTTTACTAAATTAAAAATTAATTTATGAAATTGAAAATATTTTTTAAAATCAAAATTATTATTTTTTTGGGGTGTTAGTAGGGGTGGTGGGGTAGTGGGTGGGGCGGGGGGAGGAGTTAAAAAATAAAAATTTAAAGTTGATAATATTTTTAAAAAGCAAAATTAATTTTTTTTGGGGTTGAGGGTGGGTGGGGGCTGGCTTGGGGGGGGGGGTTTAGGAGTTTAAAAATAAAAATTTGAAGTTGAAAATATTTTTTAAAAAGCAAAATTAATTTTTTTGAGGAGTGGGTGGGATTGAGGGGGGGGTTGACCAGTGGGGTCAGGAATCGAGTGGAAAAAAATAAAAATTTGAAATTGAAAACATTTTTTTAAAATTGATGTTTTTCCCTAAAAAAAATATAATTTAAAATTGGAGGAGAGTTTTGAAAAATGTTTTCCTTAATTTTTTAAGGCAAGTCATTTTCCTTAATTTTGAGGAAAATGAGTTGATTTGAAAAACATTTTTCAAAACTTTTGTCCCAACCAAACATGAAAAAATTGGAAAACATTTTTCCTTCATACCAAACACACTCTTATATATGAAAATTTTTGAAACTAGTCAAAATTAACCACTTATTTATAAAAAATAATAAAATACTATTTTTAAAAAAACAATATGCTATTTTTATAGTAAATCCTCCTCCCCACACCGCCTCCACCTTCGGATACCCTTCCTCTCTCTCGCGTGCCTTTCCTTTACCTCTCTTTGTTTTTTTCTCTTGTGTTAATAAGAAGAAATTATGTATTAATTATATTTAACTAAATATGTGAGATATCTATATTTTATTTTAATTGTATTCATTTTTTTTATCAATATATTTGTATTCGTACAAATTAATAATTAATTAAAAGGGATGAAAATTACACACTTGTTCGGATATCATTTTATGTTTTTTCTTAATAATTTAATTTTAATACATACATTTATATATCAAAAATCAATAAACTGAAGTAGATAAAGATTAAAGCCGAAAAGAAAAGAAAGAAACCGTTACGGTTCACAGTTTACATGGTGCTGCACCAAGACCTCATAAACGGTGCCATAGCCCGCGGATTTCTTGCTCTCATGTGTTTCCTATTACGGGTCCACCAGTGGGTAAACTAACGCCCTCTGTCTAGTTATTTTATTATTATAAGTAGAAGCTTTAGCTCTCTCCAAATTTCGCCATTAAGCAAACATAGCTATACAGTGTTTCTCACTAATTTTCAATTAGTTTTCACAGTTTAATAGTACCGATCATCTGAAGATCTCCGGAGATTTTTTCCGGCGGTGAGGTGGTTACTTTTTCCTTTTGGTTATCGTGAAAATCTCTCAACTTCCGATACTTTCAAGGTTCGGTTCTCAAACCTCCTTTTCCGTCAACTGTTTCCTTCTAGAATGTACTGTAAAACGACGGTTTACACTTTCTCTTTTTCAATTTATGTTGTTTAAGTTTCCGTTTTCTATGAGAAATTGATGAAATTTCTGTTTCATTGCCTTTTTTTTTGTATGCTAATACATGTGAAAATGCATGCTGAGTTTATTCTGCGATGACCTTTTCATATACTTACCTAGTTTTGATGTTGTTAAGCTTTTTATTCCACAATATTTTGGCTATTTTCTAGAGTTTTTGATGTTAGGCTTTTTATTCCACTGAATTCTGGCTACTTTGTATAGTTTTGATGTTGTTAAGCTTTTTATTCCACTGTATTCTTGTTTATTTTCTGTAGTTTTTATGTTGTTAAGCTGTTTATTCCACTGAATTCTGGTGATTTTCTATAGTGTTGACTTTATTAAGCTTTTTATTCCACTAAATCCTGGCTACTTTCTATTGTTTTGATGTTGATAAGCTTTTTTCTCGTCTAAATTCTGGCTATCTTCTGTAGTTTTGATGTTGTTAAGCTTTTGTCTCCACTGAAACCTGACAGTTTTCTATTGTTTTGCGAAATTCACCTTGTAATTCAAAGTTTTAAATGTTTTCCTTACTAGATTTGTTTTTAATAAATATTTCATAGAAATGGTTTAGTAATTCAATTTTTTGCTAATCTTTTTGTTTAATTTCCTGGCAAGTGAAGACTTGTCAAATTAGTTCATGAATTCTTATTCTTAATATCTGTTCGGTGCTTATTTAAGTTTTGTTTTGTTGATTTAGGATAATGGCTCTCTCTCAAAATCAGGAGTTGGAGTATATGATGGATGAGTACTATGACACTACTGATTTTGATGACAGCACTTTTGGGGATGAATCGCCACGAAGTACTGATCCTGATATCTCTGCAGACTCTGATTTTGAGGACGATTTTGAAGTGGTACCGGGCAAAATTAATTTTTTTGACATGTTACTGGTGTTATCTTCATCCTTAGTTTAACAATGTTGACTTACTGCTCTTTGGTTCTACAGAGAAAGTCAAAGCTGGATACATCAGCTATAGAAGCTAGAAATGGCAAGGATATACAGGGAATACCTTGGGAAAGGCTTAATTTTACCAGAGACAAGTACCGTGAAACGAGGTTGAAGCAGTATAAGAACTACGAGAGCCTGTCTCACTCTCGTGAAGATCTCGAAAAGGTTTTTCTTCCCACTCTTTTCCATTCCCATGTATTGCAGTGTATGGTATATCTTTCTCGTATATTTGTCTAAGCTCAACTCTAAAAGTTTCTTTCCTCACCATTAAGGAGTGCAAGGAAGTAGGAAAAGGACACATCTTCTACGACTTCCAGTTCAATACAAGGCTCGTCAAATCAACTATTGTGCACTTTCAGGTAACATAGATTCTTTTGCCTTTTCTTGTTTGGGTTTATGTGACCTTTGATCAAGAAAATCGTGGACTGGTCTGCCTCCCTGTAGTTATTTGTGATTGATTTAGTCTCTGTAGTCTCATTTTGCATAATTCAATTAAACCTGGAAAATGACTCCCATGGCTGCCTTTCTCATTCTTGCCTTTCATGTTATTTTTTCCGCATTCATTTTTACCTGGGTTTTTTAGTTTGTTATTTTACATCATTATGAGTTAGTTAAACAAAAGGATATTTTTTTTGAAACTGATAATGTATAATAGGATTTTGGTTATTTACAGTCTAATCATTGTGTGAGCTTTTGGTCGATGATCCCCGTCGCCTTTTTCTCCTTTCCATGCAATAACTATACTTCTGCAGGTGCTCTGCTCCTAATGTTCTGGATATTTTGATTTAAACTGTTAGGCTGTTGGTTCACCCTTTCATTAATTCCAGAGGTATGGAGTCTGTATCCTCATCGAAGAATTCAGTGAGTTTGATGCTTGATATGGAATAACTTAAACATTGACTATATGTGTGTCTAACTCATTTGTGGACAGCTTTCTGGAATAATAATGTCACCAGAGCCAGTATGTTTGAGATGATGCCTTTTATGGCCTCCAAGCTGGTGAATTTGCATCTGATATAAATTTAGTGTTATTATTTCTTGATGCAGCTAATTTCTTTTTCTTCTTCTGTTCAGAAATCCAAAAGATTATGCCGAATTTGACTTTTGCCAGTTTCTTTTGTTGCTTCTAGTAACGCTAATCTGGCTACATGTCGAAGCAAACAAGATTTACATAGAAACCGTTCTTTTTTATATTCTGCATTTAGTTTTTAACTCATTTTTTCAGTAAGCAGTTTAGTCTGTGCCTCGATTGATGTATTGATCCGAGGGCAGTGTTCACAATATCCTTTTTGTGCAGATTACAAACATTTAGAGAAGTGTCTCATGAAACTTTGTAATTGTAGAAGATCCTTGTTTTGGAACTTCACTCTTGAATATTTCATCATGAATCAGCTGAATGTATTTTGAGGACTGGGTTTTGATATGGAAGCTTAGGGATGAGGACAGAACCTGGCTTATGCTGGATTTGTAGTTTGTAGTTTGTTGCTGACATAGAATATAGTTCTGACTTTTGAGTCAAAGTTGTTTGTTATGTTCCATTCTACTACTTGTGTGACAGATCAACTTTTGCAGTGTCAAACAGAACAGTGGAGGCTGATGGTTGAAATTTCCGGTCTTCCAATTCCATTTTGTGTGTCCCTCTAGAGAATAATCTTGATTTTATTTCTATTCATCTGCCGTGGTCCTCCATTTTCAGTTGGTCCTTAACTAGCTCTGTTGCCTCTTCTGCATGGTTCATCCCTTTCTATTCAAGGCTCATTGATCATTGCAAACCTTTCTCTGCTGTTGCTCTAGAAGATATTGAGTTGATAAGCATGCTAGTCATTATGTGAAGTGGTTATGTGTTAATTCTTGTTGTAAATGATGTTTGTTTGAATTGTATTCTTTCAAATAATTAACCAATATTGTGTGTGCATTGTTATTGTATCTATCTTTCAGCCTTACAAGCAGGTTGCAGTTAGTATGTGAGCAGCTGGCGCAAGCATTTTCCATATGGTATGATAGGGAATAATCTGTGAATTTAAGAGGCCTTTATGGTATTTCTTCTGTTCGTTTGAGCTAACTTGTTAATGGCAGCAAGTATGTATTACAATATGTGTGTGTTGCTTCATCATTTGAATAGTTGGATGGTCATCTCTTCCGTTGAAGATGGTTGTAGTCATCATCTCGTTTATGGTTATCTCTTCCGTTGAAGATGGTTGTAGTCATTATCTTTTTTTATGGTTATCTCTTATGTTGAAAATGGTTGTAGTCATTATCTTGTTTATGGTTATCTCTTCTGTTGGAGATGGTTGCACTTTTTTTCTCTGTTTGTTAGAGATGGACTCTGCACTAAGGCTCTCTAAGTACTTTCACTGTGTGGGTTGCAATCTGTGTCACAGTTACTTCACAGTTATATGATCTCTTTGGTACATCTTCTCTGGTAGCTGTCATCTGGTACAGCCTCCATTAGAAAGAGAAGAGTTGCTAATTTGCTGGCAATTGAGTTTTTGCATTATACGAGTAAGAGAGTTGGGTTGGATTACGTGTGTCATTCATTTGAGAGTTCGTGATTTTTTGAAATTTTCGGCGACTTTATTGTGTGTTCTTCTGTCCTCGATCAATCACACTTCCGAACTTAAGAATTTAATTGCTGACTTACTCTCTTTGCTATGTGGTGTTGTGCCCTTAATCAAGCACGTTGGGAACTTGGGTGCTCAATTACTTATCTACTGCTCCCAAGACTTAATCCTCTCTTCCGTATATTCATTGGTCCATTCCACTCTTTGGAATCGAATCTCGAAGCACCTAGCACTTGTATTTGTGATCCATCTATTACGGTATTGAATCCCGTTGACGTCTTTTGAAACATGTACTGTTCATTATTTGGGTTGTGCTGCCTTGTATTGATTATGTACAATTTCCGAGGTATAGTGTTGTTTGTTCTCCCATTCTTCTGTTTAAGCTTCTGTGTTCTAGATTTTGGTGAGACATACCTTTAGAGTCTCCGTGGCGCTCTTGTTTTTTTCTGAGTCATTTTTCCTCCTGTCATCGTCGCGGTTGACATTTCTGACTTCTCTTTCACAGGTTTCTTTTCTGCTTCGATCTGTATAATAGTGTAGGAAAGTGAACTGTTTTTTAGCCGCCCAATTTGCTTTCTAGGAAACCTGCTCTATTACAGATGATGATGTGTAACTATTAGTGGTAGATTGTGGACTTGTAGAAAGCTAGCAGCTGTTCCTTCGCTGGCTTATGCATCATTGACCACTAATATTTAGGACTAGCGACATACTGACCTATGACTTAACTTTGTATTAGGGATTGCCTGACCTTGCAGAAGGAGAGGTGGTGTGGTCCATTCTGCATCACACTCTGTAGGTTATTTGTTCCCAATTTACTGTTCGCTCAGCTTGCAATATGGTTGAGACGGGGAATGAGAACTATCTGAAACTTGAAGTTTATGAGACTGCGGGTCT
>JAJJBR010000172.1:0-14991 GCA_022817965.1 Solanum lycopersicoides
AATCTGGTCATTCAATTGAAATTGGATAATTTTAGTTGATTTGGATTTTCCATTCAATTGAGGGGTAAAAATGGTGAAAATAATAACTGTAGGGGTAAAAATAACTCCATTTTAATGGTAAGGACATAATCAACCAATAAAACAAAGTTGAGGGGTATTTTTGATCCTTTTCCCTTTCACAATTATATCAGATTACGGTCATCATATGCATATATCTCACAATCTAGTTACATGTATCTCAGATACATGGTTGAGCATGATGTTTTTTATCTTCCCATTTAGTGATATAATTCCCTGAATACAGAGTGATTTCATTTCAACGAAAGATGATTTCACATCGAGAACTAAAGGAAAAAAAATATTTCCTACTTTAATTTTGATACTAATTCAAATTGACTTGTTGTATAAATCAATTTATAAAATTTTGATACCTTGCATAGGTGGTTGTTGAGTTTCTACCTCAATTAAACCTAAAGCAACACTTCCTTGTGATCCACCCGAATATCAAAGAATATTTTCATAAGTTATTCACAAAAAAATGATTCATTTTTTCGAGTGAACATCAACATTACCACTCAATGAAAACCCTAAATTCACTTCCACATTTTCATTCTCTACATTTAAAGTTCCTATGTTTTCTTCAGATTTCTCCATGTTAGCGAAATCTAAAAATCGAGAGAGCTATTGAATTTCAAACGGAAAAAAAATTATGAGATAGAAAAAGAAAAACTCAATGAAAGTTTCAGTGCAGAGAAATCACTAGGTCAATTGAGAGCTTATAAAGGAGATTTTGGGAAGGTAGAAAAAATGTGAAGAGGTATTTTATTTCCATGAATTTAGTAAAATGACAAAATAGCCCTTGAAAAGTGACACATGATTGTTCTAGGAATAGCATAACTATGTGATTTAATAAGGACTTTTGAAATTGAACCCAAAAGATAATTGTTTGATAGTGACAATTGTCACTTATAAACTCACTTTATAAATCTTTTTGACCACTTTAAAAAGTGGAAAAAGATAACTGTATTTTTCTACTATATTTTATTGGTCAAATTAATGTTATATTATTCGATGATTTTTACTTTCAACATTACTGAATTTAATAGGGTAAAATTACAAATTTTATTTGTTTAGGATCTAATACGTGCATTTTCACAATTTTTTTAAAATTATGCCAGATTGCGGTCATGATATCCATATATCTCACATATCTAGTTACATGTATCTCAAATACATGGTTGAGCATGACATTTTTTATCTTCTCTTTAGTAATATAATTCCCTGAATATAGAGGTGATTTCGTTTCAACGAAAGATGATTTCACATCGAGTACTAAAGGGAAAAAACTATTTCCTACTTTAATGTTGATACTTTCAAATTGACTTCTTGTATAAATCAATTCATAAAATTTTGATACCTTAAATAGGTGGTTGTTGGGTTTCAACCTCAGCTACACCTAAAACAACACTTCCTTGTGATCCACGTGAATATCAAAGCATATTATTCATTAGTTTAATATGATTCATTTTTTTCGAGTGAACATCAAAATTACCATTCTATGAAAGTCCTAAAATCAAACCCACATTTTCATTCTCCGGATTTGAAGTTCCTAAGTTTTCTTCAACTTTCTCCAAGTTAGCGAAATCTAAAAACCGAGAGCTATTAAAATTTAAACAAAAAAATTATATAATGGAAAAAGAAAAACTCAACGAAACTTTCAGCGCGGAGAAACCATTAGGCCAATTGGGAGCATATAAAGTAGAATTCTTTTAGCTGGGAAGGTAGAAAAAATATGAAGAGGTATTTCATTTCCATGGATTTAGTAAAATGACAAAATAACCCTTGATAAGTGACACATGATTGTTCTAGGAATAGCCTGATCATTTGGTTTAATAAGGACTTTGGAAATTGAAACCCAAGAGGTAATTATTTAATAGTGTCAATTTTCACTTATAAATTCACTTTATAACTCTTTTTGTCCACTATAAAAGTGGAAAAAGGTTAAATGTATTTTTCTACCATATTTTATTGGTCAATTTTATTAAATGTTATATTATCCAATGATTTTTACTTTCAACATTACTAAATTTAATAGGGTAAACAATACAATTTTTATTTGTTTAGAATCTAGTATGTGCATTTTCACCATTTTTCAAAATTAAGCCAGATTACGGTCATCATATGCATATATTTCACATATCTAGTTACATGTATCTCATATACATGGTTGAGCATGAAGTTTTTTATCTTCTTCTTTAGTAATATAATTCCATGAATATAGAGGTGATTTCTTTTCAACGAAAGATGATTTCATATCGAGTACTAAAGAAAAAAAATATTTTCTACTTTAATTTTGATACTAATTCAAATTGAGTTGTTGTATAAATAAATTTGTCAAACTTTTATACTTTGGATAGGTGGTTGTTGGGTTTCAACTTCAGCTACTCCTGAAGCAACACTTCCTTTTGATCTACCTGAATATCAAAGAATATTTTTCATTAGTTATTCACAAAAAAATAATTATTTTTTCCAAGTGAACATCAAAATTACCATTCAATGAATGCCCTAAATTCAGTTGCCCATTTTCATTCTCTACATTTGAAGTTTCTATGTTTTCTTCAGTTTTCTCCATGTAAGAGAAATCTAAAAACTGAAAAAGCTATTGAATTTCAAACTAAAAAAATTATAAAATGGAAAAATAAAACTCAAGAAAAGTTTCTGTTCGGAGAAATCATTATTTCAATAGGGAGCTTATAAAGGAGAATTTTTTTAGGTGGGAAGATAGCAAAAATGTGAAGGGGTATTTCATTTCCATGAATTTAGTAAAATGACAAAATAGCGTTGAAAAGTGATACATGATTGTTCTAGGAATAGCTTGACCACGTGGTTTAATAAGGACTTTGAAAATTGAACCCAAGAGGTAACTGTTTAATAGTGACAATTGTCACTTATAAATTTACTCTATTTTTCTTTTTGACCACTTTAAAAAGAAGAAAAAAAGTATATTTTTCTACTATATTTTATTGGTCAAATTTATTAAATGTTATATTATCTGATGATTTTTACTTTCAACATTACTGAATTTAATAGGGTAAACAATACAAATGTTATTTGTTCAGAATCTAATACGTGCATTTTCATAATTTTTTAAAATTATGCCACTTTGCGGTCATCACCTGGATATATCTCACAATCTAGTTACATGTATCTTAGATACATGTTTGAGCATGAAGTTTTTTATCTTCGTGTAACACTTCGAAAGTTCCATGACATAGACTAGAGCCTCACGTAATGGATAATGCTAATTCAAGACCTAAATTAATGTATTCAACCTGATTAAGAGGTATTAAGACCAAAACGTCAAGGGACGACCACGACGTCCGGAGATTTGTGAAAAATGATCTAGCGTCTGTTAAGGTGTTTTAAGAGTCGGATAAAACTCCAACTTGGTGAAGGGGCTTAGGATATACATTAGAGTGTGTTTAGGGTTGAAACGTCCTGGTATGAATCCCCCAAAACCACCCTATGGGCCCTCGAGGAGGACCCAACATTTGACCCTAAAAAGCTGTCAATTTACAGTGAGCAACCACGAGAGGAACGACGAGCCGTCGTTTGAACGACGCTCCGTCATTTGGTATAGTTGGTCCACACTTAGACTCCTCACTAAAATCCTCCAAATTGCATCCTCTGTCCCAAGCCACAAAATGACTAGGACGGTCTGTGGTTGGGACAACGGCTTGTCGACGGGGTCTCATCGTTTGGGACCACAGTTCACTTTCCTAAGTCGGTTAAGTTAGGGGGTTTAGGAAATTAGTTAATTAATTAATTAATAATTAAGGGGTGGTTTAATTAGTTAGTTGAGGACTATGAAAGGGTTATAAGTCATTAAACTAACTTAACACTTCATAATTCCCAAAACCCAAATAACTCCCACTTCTCTCTACTTTTTCTCACTACCCCAGAGACCCCCATTGATAAACAAGTTAAAGCTTCATTCGGACTTCAAGATCAAGGATTTCTCTACAATTCTCTAAGAATTAAAAAGGTATGGAAGCTATCAACTCTTGGGACTCATTTCCCCAAGAGGTTCTTCAAAGTTCGTTTTCAATGTTCTTCAAAATTATGGTTTTCATCCAATTTCGTGGGTTATCTTTCAAATTGGTTTAATGTGATATTGATTTGATTTATATTGATGGATAATGATTTTTTATTGGTGGATTGTTGTAGTTCCTTAGACTTTGACCTAATTTCTCTAAAAGATCCATGAATGACCCATTTTCCCTAACCCTAACTATGAAGTAGGTTGATAGATGATTAGGGATGTTGTAATTGGATGTGTTATTACTGAAGTTAATATTATATGATGATGGTGATTGGATTATTGGATAAATGTTGTGTAATTGAGGATGAGATCTTGAAGGAGATTCGTGGAAGCCATTGGTAAGACTTTCAAGATCATGAATACTTTACTTCAATTATGTTGGTCTATTCTTGATAATGTTGTTCAATTGAAGTATGATGGATGAAGTTATGGATATATGATTATGATATGAACATGATGGATGTGAGATAATTATAGGTGTGTTGTATGAGAGATTGGAGGTGATTTCTCATGTGCATTCTATTTCTATGATTATGATATGATGTTTCTCACATGATGATGGTTTAGTGATGAAAGAATGTTCTTATCCTAGACATTATGAGATATTGACATGATTATACAAGGGGTTAGTCTCCTATGACCTATATTAAGATTTGATGTTAATAAAGACTTAAAGAGATTTCAAGAGACTTCAAAAAGAAATTTAGCTTAGCACCGAGCGGACTAGCCAATGAGAGTTGTACCTTTCCGAGAGGGAAGGTAGGCTCACCATTGTTCTCATGAGATAGAGACTATAAGGAGAGTTAGAGGGTTTCCAATACACATCTCCTAGTTCCTTAACTATGTGACCCCATAGGAATACTAGCTAGTGGATCCACCTAGATGCTACGTTTATGTATGGTTCTACCTTGGCAAGTAGAGCAGCTTCTTTCAGTGTAGGGTTTCATGACACCGAATTCCATGTTTAGCTCATATGGTCTATTGTCGGTTATAGAGAATGTTTCCGAAAGTGAAATGAATGAATGAAAGTAAAAAATATGGACACTAACTAGGATGACTTAAGGGTTACTACTTAGTGTAGGTAAGGGTATGAGACTTTACGTATGCACGCAAGTTGGACTTAAGGGGAGTCCTAGGAGGAGTTCTTATGCACTTATGTTATGAATGAAATGCATAATATTGGTTCTATGTAATGTTGCTCTTATATGATGTTGATTTCATTTGATGAACATGATATTGGTCTAAATTGCTATGTATGATGATGATTATACATGATGTGATGTTACATGAGGTAAAGGCATTACTTATGGTCTTTTTACTAGTTTACTTGGTTTATATGGGGTTATGGGGCTTCACATGATCAATGCACTAGGAGGCTTGGATTGGGATTGTGAGTAAGGGTCTTGTATGCATTGATGATATGAACTCTAGAACATGAAATGTTGATATGGATTTATCGTGATGTCATTCTTGTATATGAATATGAACATGTCTTAATGTTTGTTGTGATTATTGACTTGTATATGCTCTTGTGTGTGCATAAATGCTTTCAAAGTGACTTAGCATGCTTTTAAACAAAATGTCCCTTTGTGCATGTCTTCAAAGGTTTTACTTGCATATGTTTCCATACTTAGTACATGTGGTTTGTACTAACCCATATTCTCTTCTATTTCTACAATAATGTAGGTTCAGGACATTGAAGAGCTTCAAGGCCATTTTCAAGGAAGACTTGGATAGTTCCCAAGTTGTTGGTGAGTCCTGAAGTCCGAGGATGAAACCCACTATTCTAGTTCTAGCTGTTTGACTATGTCTAAGACAATGTTTAATTCTTATCTTTTGAGACTTTGTTGTAAGTTCTATATGAGACATATTGTAATAGTGTAAGGTCTATGTCCCAAACTTTGTATTTCTATAATAGATGGTTATGTGTGAGACAATAATAGACTATGTTGATAAATGATAAGTCTAAGTATACTTCATATGTGAAGTTTTTAATTTTTTCGCATTTTATCTACGTATGATATGCAATGATGTATGCTAAGGGCTAGTCTAAGACCTCTTCGAGGACGAAGACGCCAGTTACGTCTAGGGGGGTGCTCCCCGGTCGTGACACTTCCCCTTTAGTAATATAATTCTCAGAATACAGAGGTGATTTCTTTTCTTACTAATTCAACTTGACTTGTTGTAAATACATTTGTAAAATTTTGATACCTTGGATAGGTGGTTGTTGGGTTTCAACCTCAGCTACACCAAGCAACACTTCCTTGTGATCCTCCCGAATATTAAAGAATATTTTTCATATGTTATCAAAAAAATGATTCATTTTTTTCGAGTGAACATCAAAATTACCATTCGATGAAAGCCCTATATTCACTTTCACATTTTCATTCTCTACAATTAAATTTCCTGTGATTTCTTCATCTTTCTCCATGTTAGCGAAGTCTAAAAACCTAGAGATCTATTGAATCTCAAATTTAAAAAAAAATTGTACGATTGAAAAAGAGAAACTCAATGAAAGTTTCAGTGCGGAGAAATAATCAAGCCATTTGTGAGCTTATAAAGGAGAATTTTTTTAGGTGAGAAGGTAGAAAAAATGTGAAGAGTTATTTCATTTTCATGAATTAAGTAAAATGACAAAATAGCCCTTGAAAAGTGACATATGATTATTCTAGGAATAACCTGATCATGTGATTTAATAAGGACTTTGGAAATTGAACCCAAGAGGTAACTCTAATAGTGACAATTTTCACTTGTAAAATTCACTTTATAACTCTTTTTGACCACTTAAAAAGAGGAAAATGGTAAACCGTATTTTCCTACTATATTTTATTGATCAAATTTATTAATTGTTCTATTTCCGATGATTTTAACGTTCAACATTACTGAATTTAATAGGGTAAAAAATATAAATTTTATTTATTTAACATCTAATACATGCATTTTCATGATTTTTTAAAATTATGTCAGATTGTGGTCATCATATGCATATATCTCACATATCTAGTTACATGTATCTCAAATACATGGTTGAGCATGAAGTTTTTGATCTTCCCCTTTAGTAATATAATTCCCTGAATATAGAGGTGATTTCTTTTCAACGAAAGATGATTTCACATCGAGAACTAAAGGAAAAAACTATTTCCTACTTTAATTTTGATACTAATTCATATTGACTTTTTGTATAAATCAATTCGTAAAATTTTGAAACCTTGGATAGGTGGTTGTTGGGTTTCAACCTCAGTTACACCTGAATCAACACTTCCTTGTGATCCACTTGAATATAAAAGAATATTATTCATTAGTTATTCATACAAAAATGATTTATTTTTTTCGAGTGAACATAAAAATTATCATTCAATGAAAGCCCTGAATTCGATTCTACATTTTAATTCTCTACATTTGAAGTTCCTATAATTTCTTCGGCTTTCTCCATGTTAGCGAAATCTAAAAACCGAGAGAGCTATTGTATTTCAAACTAAAAAAAATTATAAAATGGAAAAAGCAAAATTAAACGGAAGTTTCTATATGGAGAAATCATTAGGCCAATTGGGAGCTTATAAAGGAGAATTATTTTAGGTGGGAAGATAGAAAAAACGTAAAGAAGTATTTCATTTTCATGAATTTAGTAAAATGAAAAAATAGCCCTTGAAAAGTGACACATGATTGTTCTAGGAATAGCCTCACTACGTGGTTTAATAAGGACTTGGGAAATTGAACCCAAGAGGTAACTATTTAATAGTGAAAATTGTCACTTATAAATTAACTTTATAACTTTTTTTGACCACTTTAAAAAGAGGAAAAAAGTTGAATATATTTTTCTACTATATTTTATTGGTCAAGTTTAATAAATGTTATATTATCCGATGATTTTTTACTTTCAACATTATGAATTTAATAGGGTAAACAATACAAATTTTAATTGTTTAGGATCTAATACATGCATTTTCACGATTTTTTTAAAATTATGCCCGATTGCGGTCATCATATGCATATATCTCACATATCTAGTTACATGTATCTCAGATACATGATTGAGCATGGAGTTATTGATCTTCCCCTTTAGTAATATAATTTCCTGAATAAGGGTGATTTCTTTTCAACGATTTCACATCGAGAACTAAAGGAAAAAAAATATTTCCTACACTATTTTTCATACTAATTCAAGTTGACTTGTTGTATAAATCAATTTGTAAAATTTTGATACCTCGAATAGGTGGTTGTTGGGTTTAAACCTCAGCTACACCTGAAGCAAAACCTCCTTGTGATCCACCTGAATATAAAAGAATATTTTTCATTAGTTATTCACAAAAAATAATTTTTTTTTTTTGAGTTAACATCAAAATTACCATTCAATGAAATTCTAAATGCAGTTTCACATTTTCATTCTTTACATATAAAGTTCATATGTTTTATTTAGCTTCCTCCATGTTAGGAAAATCTAAAAACCGAGAGATCTATTGAATTTCAAACTAAAAAAAATTCTCTGACAAAAAAGAAAAACTCAATGAAAGTTTCAGTGCGGAGAAATCATTACGCCAATTGGGAGCTTATAAAGGAGAATTATTTTAGATGGAAAGGTAGAAAAAACGTGAAGAGGTAGTTCATTTTCATGAATTTAGTAAATTGACAAAATAACCCTTAAAAAGTGACACGTGATTGTTCTAGGAATAGCCTGACCACGTAGTTTGATAAGGGCTTTAGAAATTAAACCCAAGAGGTAACTGTTTAAAGTGACAATTATCATTTATAAATTCATTTTATAACTTTAGAAATTAAACCCAAGAGGTAACTGTTTAAAGTGACAATTATCATTTATAAATTCATTTTATAACTCTTTTTGACCACTTTAAAAAGAGGGTTAAATGTATTTTTCTATTGTATTTTTTTGGTCAAATTTATTAAATGTTATATTATCCGATTATTTTAATTTCAACGTTACTGCATTTAATAGGATAAAAATACAAATTTTATTTGTTTATGATTTAATACATGCATTTTTATGATTTTTCAAAATTATGTCAGATTTCGATCATCATATGCATATATCTTACATATCTAGTTACATGTATCTTAGATACATGATTGAGCATGAAGTTTCTGATCTTCCCCTTTAGTAATATAATTCCCTGAATACAAAGGTGATTTCTTTTTAACGAAAGTTGATTTCACATCGAGAACTAAGGGGAAAAAATTATTTCCTATTTTAATTTTGATACTAATTCAAATCGACTTGTTGTATAAATCAATTTTTAAAATTTTGATACCTTAAATAGGTGGTTAAATAGGTGGTTGTTGGGTTTCAACCTCAGCTATACTTGAAGCAATACTTCCTAGTGATCCACCTGAATATCAAAGAATATTGTTCATTAGTTATTCACAAAAAAAATGATTCAATTTTTTCGAGTGAACATCAAAATTACCATTCAATGAAATCCCTAAATTCAGTTCCACATTTTCATTCTCTACATTTGAAGTTCTTATGTTTTCTTCAGCTTTCTCCAAGTTAGCGAAATCTAAAAATCGAGAGAGCTATTAATTTTCAAACTAAAAAATTATAAAATGATAAAAGAAAAACTCAATGAAAGTTTCACTGTGGAGAAATCATTAAGCCAATTGGGAGCTTAAAAGGAGAATTTTTTTAAAGTAGGAAGGTTGAAAAAACGTGAAGACGTATTTCATTTCCATGGATTTAGTAAAATGACAAAATAGCCCTTGAAAAGTGACACGTTATTGTTCTAGGAAAAGTCTGACCACGTGGTTTAATAAGGACTTTGAAAATTGAACCCAAGAGGTAACTGTTTAATAGTGACAATTGTCACATATAAATTTACTTTATAACTCTTTTTTAGCACTTTAAAAAGAGTAAAAAGGTTAAATGTATTTTTCTACTATATTTTATTGGTCAAATTTATTATATGTTATATTATTCGATTACTTTCAACATTACTGAATTTAATAGGGTAAACAATACAAATTTTATATGTTCAGGATCTAATACGTGCAATTTCACGATTTTTTTTAAATTATGCTAGATTTCGGTCATCATATGCATATATCTAACATATCTAGTTACATGTATCTCAGATACATGAGGTTCAAAATTAGGTGTAACTTTTTTCATATACAGGATATCCAAGTGTATTCCCATATTACCATCAATTACAATTTCTATCTACCACATAAAGTTGATTACGTAATATTAGTATAGGATTTTCTTTAATTATTTACCATGTATATTACTTACCATCAGGGGCGGACCCACTTAGTCTCTAGGGGTTCATCAACCCTCTCGGCAAAAAATTACACCGTATATATAAAGTAAATTTTTTATATTTCTGTAGATAAATATATTTTGAATCCCTCAATTACAAAGAGAAGTTGTTGGTGCAGTGACAAGTCCCTCTAAAATTAAGTTGTGCGTCACTAGTTTCAATCCCACTGAAAGTGTTTTAGTTTTTTCTTTTTCCAGTTTCAGTTTTTTTTTCAGTTTTTTTTTTAATTTTCAGCTCTATTTTTCATTTTTTTAGTGTTTTTGTTCACTTTAAAAAACGTGTTGAAAGTTTGATTTTAAACCAAAAAAAATTCAAGGTTCCCATTTCTAAGGCTTATTTATACGTTTATACTTTTATTTTTTGAACCCCTGAATAGAAATTCTGTGTCCGCTTACCATGTTTGTTATTTCATGTATAGTTTTCATCGAACCTTATAAGGAGATTTCCTTCATTCTAGAGGAATTGAAATCAAAGTTCTTCTCTTATTCATATCTATATTTTAAAGTATATTAGCAAAAAATTTATGTATCTAAATGTATTTGATTTGAAATTTAGTGTATAATTATTATTTAGTTAGACAATATGTAATTGTTTTAATATAGGAAAAATAATTAGTTACTATGAGAGGAGTATTTGTGTAATTATGTAGTATTTCTAAATTTATACTTCCTCTAGTTTAATCCATATGTGTATAAGTACCTACAAGAGAACAATCCATATTTACCCATATATATTATTGGATAGTCTTATTTGGAAACATGAAATAAAAGTAGAACTTTATACTTCCTCGAATATTTTTTCTTTTACTTTTTTTTTCTAATTAAAGTCATTCACCTCTCGAGGTAGTAGAGGGTTGGTGAGGACCTGAAATATTAATAGCTTCAAATTGGATATCAAATGATTCTTCTCTCCCATAGAGTCATACAAGTACAAGGGCCCCCCACTACAGAAGGAAGGAAGAGAATTGAGTCATCGCTCCTGCATTTGATCATCAATCAAATTATATGGCAAAAATAATATTATTTAGAGCCCTGAAACGATTTTAAAAAAGCAAATATCGATTGACTCCAAAAGGAAAAATCAAGTATAGTAAAAAAGCATCTTTTGATGAAGCATCAAATAAGACTTTTAACTTTAGATCACACGTTGGCGAGCCCTATATGATATGTTATGCTTTGATTAATTCAACTATAGATATTCAATTAGATTATCAAAAACGTGGCACGTTAGCAAACTATCTAAACCAACCTGATGTTGATAAATTGAGTCCCGCGCGTGAAGAAACAAACTGGCAGTTTCCGGTGCCTACATCCAGCAAGTTTCCATTAGCATCAGAAAGGGTGATCCGAAGATTTAGAGATGGGTATACACAAAAACTAAAATAAATTCCAAAATGGAGGGAATAATTTGAAATATTTTTAGAATTGTACTACTTACTCACTTTGTCCACTTTTAATTGTCATGGTGCATTTTTTCTAAGTTAATTTGACTGATTTTTAAAGTTAAATTAGATAACATTAATTTGATGTTTAAACAAGAAAATAGATATTAAAAGATTATATGAAAAATACTATATATTTCAATTTTTTGCATATCATATGATGAAAAAATATACCGTAAAATGTTAATCAAAGTTATTTTATAACTTTTAGTTGTCATCATTTCATCTTTTAGAGTCAAACTATAATAATTTTTTATTATTATTTTGTAATAAATAAAGTTACAAGAGCATGTTTTGCATAACTTAAACATGGGACAAAAGTTAAATAGGGTACACCCCAATGTAAGTTTATTTTTCTCTCTGCTGACAAATTTAGCCCTTTGGACTGAGGTGGACATCATTTTAATAGTAGCCTAAGAAAAGGCCATATGTGCAAATATTCCCTAACTTCAAATATTAGAACTTCAATTTTAGCGAATACATGGATGATATTTGGGTTGGGTTGGGTTTTTATCCGATTGATATTTTAAAGAGATAATTGTATAGAATGAAAAATTAATAATGTAAAATAAATATAGAGATATCGTTTGATTTATTTGTGTTTGATAGCAAACTGTTTGCCAGTTACTCTCTCCCTCATATTCTCGTTCGCCACTCTCCCTCATATTCTCGTTCGCCACTCTCCCTCTCTCGCTCGCTTCCTGTCGCTCGCCTCTCTCGCTTTATACAATAGAATTGTATAAATTGTGTTTCTGTTTATATAAAGCGAGAGAAAATTGTATATACACATGCAAATATATATATCTTCGTCCTATACACTTATAATTATACAATACAAATATCTCCCTGCCCAAGTCTCTTTTGCCTTTCTCTCTTTCTCGTTTTATATAAATTCAAATTGTATATAATTTCTCTCTTTCTCATTTTATACAATTCGATTCAATTGTATATTCCCCGCCCAAGTCTCTTTTGTCTTTCTCTCTTTCTCGTTTTATACAAATTCAAATTGTATATAATCGTCCTATACACTTATAATTATGCAATACAACAAGGAATCAATATCATAAATATATGCGAGTCTTTGTCGTTGAGAATTTTCTAAAAAAAAAAGTTTCATTATCATAATGTACCTTCTGTTCAAAGTTCACCTTCTTCCTATTTTCCATCACCGCTTGCAATGTCTCCTTCAATTCTTTCTACTCCTCTGGAGGAATAGGTTGGGTAAAGTAAACAAAAAGATATAAGAATCACATATCTAATTACACGGAACTAACAAACTAGGACAACCAGATAAAGTAAAATATACATATTACTGCCAGCAATTAAAATCTTGTATCGATACAACAATTAACCAACCCGAGTCCTTAAAGAGTACTCAAAGCATCATTCATTACATTATGCAGAATATTCTTTCTCATTTTATACAATTCGATTCAATTGTATATTCCCTGCCCAAGTCTCTTTTGCTTTTCTCTCTTTCTCGTTTTATACAAATTCAAATTGTATATAATTTCTCTCTTCTCATTTTATACAATTCGTTTATACAATTCGATTCCATTGTATATGTATGTCGAATTATACATATATATGTTTGCTATGGAGTGCAATTTTGCAAACTTTGCTATAACATACAAATATAAATTTTGTGTTTGTTATATGTGAAAGTTGTCCTATTTTAAATCATTGTGATTTGTTTAAGCTTAACCCAACTCATCCAATTGTCATCTCTAATAATACATTGTATAATAACTTATCGCTTAAATCTATGGATAAACTAAGAAAATATTTTATTAAAAGAAAATAATTACAAACATATACCTCTTTATATTCATACTCACTAAATACTATATACCCTCCCCCAACTAATTTCGCTTAACTGATATTAAATCAGTATCATATACTGTATTGATATCATCAAATCTGATAATTTCACTTAATTGATACTAAATCAAATATATATATATATATATATATATATCTTAACGAGTAACCTTAATGATACCAATAGTATATGATATTGATTTAGAATCAGTTAAGCAAAACTTATTAACCTTAGTGAGTGGGGGTATGAGTTGTAATTTTTTTTAAGAAAAAAATGTTCTTTTGTATGGTAGTGATTTTTTGTAAAATCATCTTTATAGTGTTTTGTTGTTATTTTCTTCTTGTGTTATCTATTATTTATGTGAATTTAGTGTGTTTAGAACTGATTTGAGTTTGAGTATTTTTTCACTGATTTAGTTTTGAAATTTGTTTGCAATTGTACATCCAAAATTTACAAATTAGTTGATCTCTTATCTTTTAAATAAAAGAAAAGGAAGAAAGTGAAAGCTAGATGATAATTTCATTGAGGATGGACAATTTTATTATATTTTTTGGTTGTCGATGGAAAGCTCTTTAACATCAATGGAGGTTTTGGAGAAGATGGAAAGTGGGTCTTTTAATAAAGAAGAAAATTTAAATTGTCAGGTCACATGGCATTTTTTACATTGGTTTGAGGGTGTATTTGTACTCCTCCACGCGCCTATCAAATGTGAGAAAACGACTATTGTGAAAACGGATCAAAAGTATTTATTTATTATGATTTGAAATAGTTCCATGAGATAATTGAACACTCATAAACTTTAGATGTCTTTTTAAAAAGTCAGAATAACTTCAAGTGTCATTTTTATATCTTTTCTCATTTTTAATTGACATGTCTATGCTATTTGAAGAAAAAAAAGTTATACTCCAAAAATAGTTAAATTTTAGTTGCGAATATGCAATTTTCTGATTATAAACTTACCTTATTTGTATATATGTCAATTTTCAGCATATATGATCTTTCAATGTCTTGCTATTTTATATACATATGTGATCATTCATTTTCTTGCTATTTTTATATACATATGTGGTCTTTCATTTTCTTGATATTTTTTATATACATATGTGATCTTTCATTTTCTGGCTATTTTATATTCTATCCTTTTATTGAGGTAGTCAATATTATTATTTATTGGGTATCTACTTTTTACTATTTTTTAGAGTTAGTTAATATGGGTTGGCTCATTCAATATATATATATATATATATATTATTGAAGGCTCGTTCACGAGCTCAATATAATTATCTTTACAATTTTTTTTTTTTTACCTAAATTCACATATTATTTTATTATAATTTTTAAAATTTTATAGCAT
>JAJJBR010000173.1:0-11345 GCA_022817965.1 Solanum lycopersicoides
AAACCTCCAGTCTTCAAGGGTGCTGAATCTGAGGATGCCTACGAGTTTCTGGTTGACTCTTCATGATCTACTACACAGATGGTATAGGTAGAACGGTTTGGTGTGAGTTTTGACATCAGTGTATCAGTTTCAAGGAACGCCAAAAGTGTGGTGGCGGTCAACATGTTGAGTGTCAACCAAAGAGGCACCACCTATGACTTGGGCCTCATTCTCTAGCTTGTTTATGGAGAAGTATATCCCCGGACTTTGAGGATAGGAAAGAGATGAGTTCTTGAGCCTAGAGCAAGGTAGGATGTCGGTTACTGCATATGAGGCTAAGTTTCGTGATTATCCAGGTATGCCACCCAAACTTTGTTTCAGTCCACAAGAGCGGATTCGCCGTTTTGTGAAGGGTTGAGGTCGAATTGCGGATTTCATCCTTACAGGTAGCGGCTACGGCAAAATCCTTCAAGAAGTGGTAGACTTCGTGATAGAGGTGGAAGGAGTGAAGCCCGATGACTTCACATGGCATCGACATCAAAAGGTTTCGAAAAGGAGGTGAGTTTAATGGTTCTTACTCTAGAGGACAGGGTTCAGGAGGTTACTCAGTCCGACCAATTCAGTCTTCACTACAGACTGTAGTTGGGGTCCACCTCAGACCGGCCAACATTTCTCTGAGGTTGGAGTTATTCCCAGCTTCGTCATTCTCACAGAGACCGACGCTTGAATCCAGAGAGTGTTATGGATGTGGGAGACTGGACACATTAAGAGGTATTGTCCAAAACAGAGTTACAGACCTCCCATAGTCAGAGGTAGAGGTGGTCATGGAAGAGGCCGTCATTCTGGAGGACGTGGTGGTCGAGGTAATGGTGGTCACCAAAACGGCCGAGGTGATGGGCAAACTGGAGCTACTACAACACCACATGGTAGGGGCAACGGAGACAGGTGATAGGGCCCATTGTTACGCTTTCCCGGGCGGTCTGAAGCGGAAGCATCTGATGCTGTTATCACAGGTAATCTTTGGTTTTGTGATTGCATGGCTTCTGTATTATTTGATCCTGGCTCCACATTTTCATATGTATCTTCCTCATTTGCTACTGGTCTTAATTTACATTGCGGATTGCTTGACATGCCTATTCGTGTTTCTACTCCGGTGGGTGAGTCTGTGATAGTTGAAAAAGTATATAGGTCCTGTTTGGTGACTTTTGTGGGGAGCAACACTTATGTAGATTTGGTTATCCTAGAAATGGTTGACTTCGATGTAATTCTGGGTATGACTTGGCTTTCTCCGAATTTTGCGATCTTAGATTGTAATGCAAAAACTGTAACGTTGGCCAAGCCTGGGACAGATCCGTTAGTGTGGGAGGGTGACTACACTTCCACTCCGGTTCGTATCATCTCCTTTCTTCGTGCTAAGAGAATGGTTAGCAAAGGGTGTTTATCTTTCTTGGCACATCTCAGGGATGACACTACTCCAGTACCTTCAATTGAGTCGGTTTCGATAGTCCGTGAGTTTCTGGATGTGTTCCCTGCAGATCTTCCTGGTATGCCACCGGATAGAGATATCGATTTTTGCATTGATCTGGAACCGGGTACTCGCCCCATTTCCATACCCCCTTATAGGATGGCCCAGCGGAGTTAAGGGAGCTAAAGGCCCAACTTCAAGAGTTGTTAAATAAGGGTTTCATTAGACCGAGTGCATCCCCTTGGGTGCTCCGGTGATATTTGTGAAGAAGAAGGATGGGAGTTTTCGGATGTGCATAGACTACCGGCAGTTGAACAAGGTAACTATTAAGAACAAGTATCCCATTCCTCGCATTGATGATTTGTTCGATCAGTTACAAGGTGCTTGTGTCTTCTCTAAGATTGATTTAAGATCCGGTTATCATCAATTGAAAATACGGGCAACAGATGTACCAAAGACTGCTTTTAGAACCAGGTATGGGCATTACGAATTTGTAGTAATGTCTTTTGGTCTTACGAATGCCCCTGCCGCTTTCATGAGCTTGATGAACGGGATTTTTAAGCCATATCTGGATCTCTTTGTGATCGTATTTATTGATGATATACTGATATACTCAAGGAGTAAGGAGGAACATGAAGAACATTTGAGAATTGTGTTGGAAGTATTAAGGGAGAAAAGGCTTTATGCCAAATTCTCCAAGTGTGAGTTCTGGCTAGATTCAGTGTCCTTCTTGGGGCACGTGGTTTCTAAGGATGGAGTAATGGTGGATCCTTCTAAGGTTGAAACAGTGAAGAATTGGGTAAGACCTACTAATGTGTCAGAAATAAGGAGCTTTGTTGGGTTAGCTAGCTATTACCGTCGATTTGTCAAAGGATTCTCTTCTATTGCTTCCCAATTGACGAACTTGACTAAGCAGAATGTTCCATTTGTATGGTCGGATGAGTGTGAGGAAAGCTTTCAGAAACTCAAGACCTTGTTGACTACTGCACCAATCCTTACCTGCCAGTGGAAGGTAAGAATTTCATTGTCTATTGTGATGCATCCTATTCGGGTTTGGGTGCAGTGCTAATGCAAGAGAAGAATGTAATTGCTTATGCTTCGAGGCAATTAAAGGTGCATGAACGTAACTATCCGACCCATGATTTGGAATTGGCTGCGGTAGTGTTTGCATTAAAGCAATGGAGACACTATCTATATGGGGTTAAGTGTGAAGTCTATACGGATCATCGTAGCCTACAGTATGTCTTTACTCAGAAAGATTTGAATTTGAGACAGAGGAGATGGATGGAACTACTGAAGGACTACGATATCACTATTCTGTATCATCCGGGAAAAGCTAATGTTGTGGCAGATGCTTTAAGTAGGAAGGCAGGAAGCATGGGGAGTCTAGCTCACTTGCAAGTTTCTAGACGCCCGTTGGCTAGAGAAATCCAGAACTTGGCTAATGACTTTATGAGGCTAGAAGTAAATGAAAAGGGAGGATTTTTGGCTGGTGTGGAGGCGAAATCTTCTTTTCTTGACAAGATCAAGGGAAAACAGTTTGATGATGAGAAACTAAGCCGAATTCGGGATATGGTGTTGCGAGGAGAGGCTAAAGAAGCAATAATTGATGAGGAAGGTGTTTTAAGGATTAAGGGAAGGGTATGTGTGCCCCGTGTTGATGATTTGATCCACACTATTCTTACAGAGGCTCATAGTTCCGGATATTCTATACATCCTGGTGCAACCAAGATGTACCGTGACCTAAAGCAACACTTTTGGTGGAGTAGAATGAAGCGCGACATTGTTGATTTTGTTGCCAAATGTCCAAATTGCCAGCAAGTAAAGTATGAACACCAGAGACCTGGAGGAACACTTCAGAGAATGCCCATTCCTGAATGGAAGTGGGAGAGAATTGCAATGGACTTTGTGGTTGGTCTTCCAAAGACATTGGGTAAGTTTGATTCTATTTGGGTAATTGTGGACAGATTAACTAAGTCTGCTCACTTCATTCCGGTCAAGGTGACCTACAATGCAGAAAAGTTAGCCAAAATCTATATCTCAGAAATTGTTCGATTGCATGGAGTTCCACTTTCTATCATATCAGATAGAGGTACGCAGTTTACTTCTAAGTTTTGGAGAACATTGCATGCGGAGTTAGGTACTAGGTTGGACCTTAGTACTGCATTTCACCCTCAGACCGATGGTCAGTCGGAGCGAACGATTCAGGTATTGGAGGATATGCTTCGTGCATGTGTGATAGAATTTGGTGGTCATTGGGATAACTTCTTACCCTTAGCGGAATTTTCATACAATAATAGCTATCACTCCAGTATTGACATGGCTCCATTTGAGGCATTGTATGGGAGGAGATGTAGGTCTCCCATTGGTTGGTTTGATGCATTTGAGGTTAGACCTTGGGGTACTGATCTTTTGAGGGATTCATTAGAGAAGGTGAAATCTATCCAAGAAAAGCTTTTAGCGGCTCAAAGTAGGCAAAAAGAATATGCAGATCGAAAGGTTAGAGACTTGGAGTTCATGGAGGGTGAACAAGTCTTGCTGAAGGTCTCACCCATGAAAGGGGTGATGCGGTTTGGTAAAAGAGGTAAGCTAAGCCCAAGGTATATTGGACCATTTGAAGTACTTAAGCGAGTAGGGGAGGTGGCTTATGAATTAGCCTTGCCTCCAGGGCTGTCAGGAGTGCATCCGGTATTTCATGTGTCTATGTTGAAAAGATACCATGGGGATGGAAACTACATCATTCGTTGGGATTCAGTTCTTCTTGATGAAAACTTGTCTTATGAGGAGGAACCTGTTGCTATTCTAGATAGGGAAGTCCGCAAGTTGAGATCAAGGGAAATCGCATCCATCAAAGTTCAATGGAAGAATCGACCAGTTGAAGAGGCCACTTGGGAGAAGGAGGCTGATATGCGAGAAAGATACCCACATCTGTTTACAGATTCAGGTACTCCTCTTCGCCCTTGTTTTTATTCTTGTGATCGTTCGAGGACGAACGATGGGTAAATTGGTATCTATTGTAACGACCTGTTTAGTCGTTTTGAGCAACAGATTTTATTTCTGGAAAAACTGGCTGAGACAACGGATCCCACGACGGACCGTCATGGGCACGACGGACCGTCGAGGGGGTCTTGTTCCAAAACACTTAGAATACTGAAATCGACTCTCTGAACTCTGAGACGGATCTGCAGGACGGACCGTCACAGACACGACGGACCGTCATGAGCCTCCGTTCCAAAACACTTCAACTCTTGAAAATTGGGTACTGGGAGCAAGTCTCTGAACTTCGTGACGGAAGTGCAGGACGGACCGTCGTAGGCACGACGGACCGTCACAGACCCTTAGTAAAAAGTTAGTCTCTGAACTCTGCGACGGAAGCAGCAGGACGGACCGTCGCAGGCACGACGGGCCGTCACAATTGCGTAATCCCAGGCTGGGTCGGATTTCTGTAAATATTTTAAGGGGCGTTTTGGACTATTCCTGCTTATAATTATAAAGTGAGTGGTTTAATATTAATAACTCAATTACTTGGGGGTTAAAAGAGATAACCTTGAATTAATTAGTGGGTTATTCTATCATCTTTTATATTTAATTATATGTTAATTAGGGTAAAAGAAAGAGGGTTTTGAACAAGAAAAATAGAAAGAACAAGAGAGGGAGAAACGATCGATCGAGAGAGAGGAAAAACGCAGCCTTGGGGAAATTGCTTGCTTGATCACGAATTCTTCGGTGGAGGTAGGTTATGGTTTATGCTATTCGTAGTAAACTCTTAATAGCGAATGATATGTATTGGTCGTATTGTAAACCCTTCTATATGCTTAATTGTATGCTTGCATGAATGTGATTATATAATTATGATAAACTAAGCATGATGAGGCTATTGAATCCTAAATCTTGAAAAACCCTAATCTACTTTGTTAATGATGATGCCTTGGTATAAAAGAAGGCTTGATGAACGAAAGTAGTGAGATTAGGGGATCGGGTGCCACGTTCCGGTACCAGGATAGTATATGAGGATCGGGTGTCACGTTCCGACACCAGGATAGTAATAGAGGATCGGGTGCCACGTTCCGGTACCAGGATAGTATATGAGGATCGGAGTGTCACGTTCCGACACCAGGATAGTATATGGATCGGAGTGTCACGTTCCGACACCAGGATAGTATATGGATCGGGTGCCACGTTCCGGTACCAGGATAGTATATGAGGATCGGAGTGTCACGTTCCGACACCAGGATAGTTTATGGAGCAGAGTGTCACGTACCGACACGAGAGGAATAAAGATAATGAATCTTCAAAGATGTTAATGTACTCAATTTAATGAACCTAATTCCCAAATGAGTATGATGGGGAGGCGTGAGTCCTCATTGATGTGCTTGGTGTTGTGACCAAGAGTTATGGTAATTGTAAATGCCGCATGTTAAGGATATTAGTTGATTTTATGATATTATCTGATATATACTGTTTTCTATTTTGAGTTGGCCGATGATACCTACTCAGTACTCGTGTTTTGTACTGACCCCTACTTGTATGTTTCTTTCTTTGTTATTTGTGGAGTGCAGCAAACGTACCGTCGTCTTCAACTCAACCGCAACTCTAGCCAGTCTACATTACATCGGATTTCAGGGTGAGCTAATGCTTCTAGCTTGGACTGGATCTTCTTCCTCATGTCTTGATGCCTTGAAGTTCCGGCATGGACTAGCTTTTTATTTATTTTAGCTTCTTAGAATACTCTTAGTTTAGTAATTTGATCATAGATGTTCTTGTGGTGATGACTTCCAGATTTTGGGGATAATGAGTTATAAATTTAGAAGTTATTAATTTGATTTCGTTAATGAGTTTTAAGTCTTCCGCATTGTATTTTGTTCATTATGTCTTGAAATGTTGGGGTTTAGATTGGTTGGTTCGCTCACATAGTAAGATAAGTGTGGGTGCCACTGCGCGGCCCGATTTGGGTCGTGACATATATGCTTTCGTCTGAACCTTGTGTTTTGGTTATAGGAGATGAATACTAGAAGAAATGCGGCTCGAAGACTTGAGGAAGAAATGGCTGCTGCAGGAATTCCTCGCGATGAACCTGCTCCTCCTCTTGAAGAGGTTGCTATTGATGACCAGGTTCCTGCAGATCCTCCACCGATGACAGAAGCTCAGATGAGAGCTATTATTGCTCAAATGGCTCAAGCCATGACTACTCAAGCTCAAGCCGCAACCGTGCAAGCCCAAGCTATGACTGCTCAAGCCAATAGGGATTTGGCACCTAGAGTCCATGAACAGACTATGGCCTCCAGACTTAGGGATTTCACACGAATGAATCCTCCTGTCTTTTATGGGTCGAAGGTTGATGAAGACCCTCAGGAATTTATTGATGAGGTTCACAAGATTTTGTGTGCTATGGGGCTGTCATCTAGCGAGAATGCCGAGTTGGCCTCATACCAACTCAAGGATGTCGCTCAGATATGGTATGCACAATGGAAGGACAACAGGCCACTTGGAAGTGGGTTAGTGACGTGGGAGTTATTCAAAGGAGCCTTCATTGATCGGTTCTTCCCTAGAGAGATGAGGGAAACAAAGGTGGTGGAATTCATCAATCTCCGCCAAGGGACGATGAGTGTTCATGAGTATTCTCTAAATTTTACTCAATTGGCCAAATATGCTCCATCTTTGGTCTCCGATCCTAGAGACGAAATGAGTCGATATGTGACAGGTATATCGGACGACTTACAAGAGGAGTGTCAATCGGCTATGCTACACGATAACATGAATATTGGTCGTCTCATGGTGCATGCAAGGAGGGTTGAAGAGGCTAGGGCAAAAAGGAAGGATAAGGATAAGGACTCAAGGAGGACAAGGTCTTATGAGAATGAAACTACTAAAGATAGGTTTGGAATTCAAGACAAGCCTAGATTCAAGAAGAGGTTCTCAAACCACGTTCCATCCAAATTTCCCAAGACTAGGGATCCAAAAGCCCCTAGACCAAAAGTTACAAAAGGAAAGGGTGGAAGCTCATCTAATGAGAAGCCTACATGTTCTAAGTGTGGGAAGGGTCACTATGGAGAATGTTTGATAGGAACGGGGATTTACTTTGGATGCGGGAAAAGTGGTCATCGAGTTCGAGATTGTCCTAATGCTAAGGGACAAGAAAAAGGTGGTCAACCAAGTGGTTCTAATAGTGCTCCCAAAAAGAACCATTTTTATGCTCTTCGTACGAGAGATGACCAAGAGGCCTCTCCCGATGTGGTGACTGGTATGTTACAAATCTTTGCCATTGATGTGTATGCATTACTTGATCCGGGTGCTACTTTGTCTTTCGTTACTCCCTTAGTAGCTAAGAAGTTTAGTACATTACCCGATGTTTTGCATGAACCTATTTTGGTGTCTACTCCGGTGGGTGAGACAGTGGTAGCAAAAAGAGTCTATCGAAATTGTCCTATTTCTATGCATCATAGAGTTTTTTATATTGATCTAGTTGAGGTAGACATGCTTGATTTTGATGTCATATTAGGTATGGATTGGTTGCATGCTAGTTTCGCTTCCATCGATTGTAGGACTAGAGTTGTGAGGTTTTGTTTCCCAAATGAACCCGTCATAGAGTGGAAGGGTGGAAGTTCTCTTCCTAGAGGTTGTTTCATATCATGCCTAAAGGCGTGGAAAATGATCTCGAAGGGATGTCTCTACCATATTGTGGAGTCCAAGAAGTGGATTCCGAAATTCCTCCTATTGAGTCGGTCCCCGTGGTGAGTGAATTTACGGAGGTCTTTCCTAATGACCTTCCTGGCATTCCTCCCGAACGGGAAATCGATTTCGGTATTGATTTGCTACCGGAAACAAATCCTATCTCTATTCCTCCTTATAGAATGGCTCCGGCCGAGTTAAAGGAATTGAAGGCACAACTTAAAGATTTGCTAGACAAGGGCTTTATAAGGCCTAGCATTTCTCCATGGGGTGCTCCGGTGTTGTTCGTGAAAAAGAAGGATGGATCCTTGAGAATGTGTATTGACTACCGACAACTCAACAAGGTTACTATCAAGAACAAGTATCCTCTTCCTCGGATTGATGATTTATTTGATCAACTCCAAGGAGCGAGTTACTTCTCAAAAATCGATTTGAGGTCAGGGTACCATCAGCTTAGGGTGAGAAATGAAGATATTCCAAAGACAGCTTTTCGGACTCGATATGGGCATTATGAGTTCGTGGTTATGTCCTTTGGTCTCACAAATGCCCGCGGCAGCGTTTATGGATCTGATGAATAGGGTGTTTCGAAGTTACCTTGATTCATTCGTTATTGTATTTATCGATGATATCTTGGTGTATTCGAAAAATGAGGTTGATCACATGATCATCTAAGGGTAGTATTGCAAACCCTTAGGGAGCATAAATTGTTCGCCAAGTATAGCAAGTGCGAGTTTTGGCTAGGTCGGTGGCGTTTCTTGGGCACATCATCTCTAGTGAGGGAGTTGAGGTAGACCCAAGGAAGACAGATGCGGTAAGAAACTGGCCTAGACCCTTGACCCCAACTGACATTAGGAGTTTCTTGGGTCTAGCGGTTATTATCGAAGGTTCGTAGAAGGTTTTTCATCCATTGCATCTCCTTTGACTACATTGACTCAAAAGGTAAAAAGTTTGAGTGGTCAGAGGCATGCGAGAGGAGTTTTCAATTATTGAAGGATAGGCTTACTTCCGCTCCGGTGTTAACTTTACCGGAAGGATCTAAAGGGTACATAGTGTATTGTGATGCATCCCGTGTAGGTTTGGGGTGTGTGCTTATGCAAAATGGGAAGGTGATTGCCTATGCTTCGCGCAACTTAAGGTGCATGAGCGAAATTATCCTACTCATGACCTCGAGTTAGCGGCCGTGGTATTTGCTTTAAAAATATGGCGACATTATTTGTATGGTGTCCATGTGGATGTTTTCACGGATCATAAGAGTCTTCAATATGTGTTTACCCAAAAAGATTTAAATCTTCGACAAAGAAGGTGGTTAGAATTGTTGAAAGATTATGATATGAGTGTACTATATCATCCCGGCAAGGCAAATGTGGTGGCGGATGCTTTAAGCCGTATGACTATGGGTAGTGTGGCACATTTAGAAGAAAACAAGAAAGATCTAGTAAAAGATGTTCATCGTTTGACTAGATTGGGAGTACGATTGATGAGTTCTCTAAATGGAGGTGCCACGGTTCATCATAGCTCCGAGTCATCATTGGTGGTTGAGGTGAAGTCCAAACAACATCTTGATCTACTATTGATGGAGTTAAAGGAATCGGTTCTTGGCAAGATGAACGAATCATTTTCCTTAGGGGAAGATAATGTGTTGAGGTACCAAGGGAGATTATGTGTTCCCGATGTTGATGGATTGAGAGATCGGATCCTTGATGAAGCTCATGGATCCCATTATTCCATCCATCCCGGTTCTACAAAGATGTATCATGACCTTCGAGAAATATATTGGTGGGAAGGTTTGAAGAAGGATATAGCGGAATTTGTTGCTAAATGTCCGAATTGTCAACAAGTGAAGGCGGAACATCAAAAGCCGGGTGGCTTACTACAGAATCCAAATTCCTACTTGGAAGTGGGAAGACATTAATATGGATTTCGTAGTAGGGTTGCCTCGGACTCAAAAGTCATTTGATTCTATATGGGTGATTGTTGATAGATTGACTAAGTCCGCTCACTTTATCCCGTCAAATCTACGTATTCGGCGGAAGATTATGCGAAGATTTCATAGATGAGATTGTGTGTCGTCATGGTATTCCGTTATCCATCATTTCGGATCGAGGTGCACAATTCACATCTAGGTTTTGGAAGTCGTTTCAAAAGGGTTTGGGTACTAAAGTAAAATTAAGTACCGCCTTCCATCCTCAAACGGATGGTCAAGCGGAACGCACGATTCAAACTCTTGAAGATATGCTTAGAGCTTGCATCATTGATTTTAAAGGGAGTTGGGATAAGCATTTGCCGTTGGTGGAGTTTGCATATAATAATAGTTTTCATTCGTCCATCTCCATGGCTCCCTATAAAGCCTTGTATGGTAGGAGGTGTAGGTCTCCTATAGGATGGTTTGAAGTAGGTGAGTCATCGATATTCGGTCCCGACTTGATTTACAAGATATTGGAGAATGTACATATCATAAGGAATAGGTTGCAAACAGCCTATAGTCGACAAAAGTCCTATGCCGATAATAGAAGAAGGGACTTGGAGTTTGAAGAGGGTGATAAGGTGTATTTGAAAATTTCACCTATGAAGGGAGTGGTAAGATTTGGCAAGAAAGGGAAGTTGAGCCCTCGATATGTAGGCCCTTATGAGATTTTGGAAAGGGTTGGTAAAGTTGCCTATCGTTTAAGATTACCTGATGAGCTAGCTTGGTTCATCCGGTTTTCCATGTCTCCATGTTGAAGAAGTGTGTCGGAATCCCGAGTCAATTCTTCCTCTTGAAGGCCTGGAGTCAAGGATAACCTCTCTTATGAGGAGGTTCCGGTTCAAATCCTTGATAGGCAAGTGAAAAGGTTGAGGAACAAAGAGGTGGTTTCCGTAAAGGTGCTATGGAGGAACCACCTAGTTGAGGGTGCAACATGGGAGGCGCGAGGCCGACATGAAAACCCGTTATCCTCATCTTTTTGATGTTTAAGGTTAGCATCTCTCTCTAATGATATAATACGATAGATATTGTAAATCCTGTTGTTTTTTGTGAAACTTTGCAAAACTCCTAGTTTTGGAGACTTCTAAAATGGAGTCACTTTAAGGTGACCTTAGATAAATTGGAAGTTTCTTGCTTCTTGCATAATTGAGTCAATTTTTGTGATTTAGGTATGGTTAATCCTTGCTGATATTGTATTGAGTATATTGATAAAATGAACTTTGTACTAATTGATTTGTGTGATAAATAATTGAGCTCATGCCTATATGA
>JAJJBR010000174.1:5000-10000 GCA_022817965.1 Solanum lycopersicoides
AGACAGAATAAAGCGTCCATAATAAAGGCGTTTACTGTCTGTTCTTGATTCAACACACTTCCACTGTAGTGTCCGAGTAGATACTGTTACTTTCTCTCGAACCATAGTACTATTATTTGATTAGATCATCGAATCTTTTATTTCTCTTGAGATTTCTTCAATGTTCAGTTCTACACACGTCTTTTTTTCGGAGGTCTACAGCCATTATGTGGCATCGGAGTTACATCCCGTACGAAAGTTAATAGTATACCACTGCGACGAATAGCTCGTAATGCTGCATCTCTTCCGAGACCGGGACCTTTTATCATGACTTCTGCTCGTTGCATACCTTGATCCACTACTGTACGGATAGCGTTTGCTGCTGCGGTTTGAGCAGCAAACGGTGTTCCTCTTCTCGTACCTTTGAATCCAGAAGTACCAGCTGAGGACCAAGAAACTACTCGACCCCGTACATCTGTAACAGTGACAATGGTATTATTGAAACTTGCTTGAACATGAATAACTCCCTTTGGTATTCTACGTGCACCCTTACGTGAACTAATACGTCCATTCCGACGCGAACTAATTTTCGGTATAGCTTTTGCCATATTTTATCATCTCGTAAATATGAGTCAGAGATATATGGATATATCCATTTCATGTCAAAACAGATTCTTTATTTGTACATCGGCTCTTCTGGCAAGTCTGATTAGCCCTGTCTTTGTTTATGTCTCGGGTTGGAACAAATTACTATAATGCGCCCCCTCCTACGGATTAGTCGACATTTTTCACAAATTTTACGAACGGAAGCTCTTATTTTCATATTTATCATTCCTTACCTTAATTCTGAATCTATTTCTTGGAAGAAAATAAGTTTCTTGAAATTTTTCATCTCGAATTGTATTCCCACGAAAGGAATGGTGAAGTTGAAAACCTAATCCTTCAAATCTTTGTTGTGGAGTCGATAAATTATATGTCCTTTGGTTGAATCATAAGGACTTACTTCAATTTTGACTCTATCTCCTGGCAGTATCTGTATAAAACAAAGTTCCTTTGAGGTATCAACTAATGCGAAAGATATTAGACAACTCTCCCCCCTTTTTCGCAAATAGGAAGTTTCGAATCCAATTTGCATATTATAAAGGATTACCAGATATAACACAAAATTTCTCCACCTATTCCTTCTAGTCGAGCCTCTCGGTCTGTCATTATACCTCGAGAAGTAGAAAGAATTACAATCCCCATTCCACCTAAAATTCGCGGAATTCGTTGATAATTAGAATAGATTCGTAGACCAGGTCGACTGATTCGTTTTAAATTTAAAATATTTCTATAGGGTCTTTTCCTATTCCTTCTATGTCGCAGGGTTAAAACCAAAAAGTATTTGTTGTTTTCTCGATGTTTTCTCACGTTTTCGATAAAACCCTCTCGTAAAAGTATTTGAACAATATTTTCGGTAATATTAGTAGATGCTATTCGAACCACCCTTTTTCGATCCATATCAGCATTTCGTATAGAAGTTATTATCTCAGCAATAGTGTCCCTGCCCATGATGAACTAAAATTATTGGGGTCTCCAAATTTGATATAATCAACGTGTTTTTTACTTATTTATTTTTGAATATGATATGAATTATTAAAGATATATGCGTGAGACACAATCTACTAATTAATCTATTTCTTTCAAATACCCCACTCGAAACAGATCACAATTTCATTTTATAATACCTCGGGAGCTAATGAAACTATTTTAGTAAAATTTAATTCTCTCAATTCCCGGGCGATTGCACCAAAAATTCGAGTTCCTTTTGGATTTCCTTCTTGATCAATAACAACTGCAGCATTGTCATCGTATCGTATTATCATCCCGTTGTCACGTTTGAGTTCTTTACAGGTACGCACAATTACAGCTCTGACTACTTCTGATCTTTCTAGGGGCATATTTGGTACTGCTTCTTTGATCACAGCAACAATAACGTCACCAATATGAGCATATCGACGATTGCTAGCTCCTATGATTCGAATACACATCAATTCTCGAGCCCCGCTATTATCCGCTACATTTAAATGGGTCTGAGGTTGAATCATTTTTTTAATCCGTTCTTTGAATGCAAAGGGCGAAGAAAAAAAAAAGAAATATTTTTGTCCAAAAAAAAGAAACATGCGGTTTTCTTTCATATCTAAGAGCCCTTTCTACATTTTTTTCTATTACATTACGAAATAATGAATTGAGTTCGTATAGGCATTTTGGATGCTGCTAGTGAAATAGCCCTTCTGGCTATATTTTCTGTTACTCCACCCATTTCATAAAGTATTCGCCCCGGTTTAACAACAGCTACCCAATATTCAGGGGATCCTTTTCCTGAACCCATACGTGTTTCTGCGGGTCTTAGTGTAACTGGTTTGTCTGGAAATATACGTACCCATATTTTTCCACCACGACGTGCATTTCGTGTCATTGCCCGTCGGCCTGCTTCTATTTGTCGAGATGTAATCCAAGCAGGTTCAAGTGCCTGAAGAGCATATTTACCGAAAGAAATACGATTACCTCGATAAGATATTCCCTTCATTCTGCCTCTATGTTGTTTACGGAATCTGGTTCTTTTGGGGTTATAGTTGATGGTTGGTTCTGAATTCCATCTCTACTACAGAACCGGACGTGAGAGTTTCTTCTCATCCAGCTCCTCGCAAATAAAAGGATTCAAAAAAATTCAATTTGAATTAAGCTAGAATAGTAAATCTTAAGTTAAGATATATAAGATATATATATGTATTTACTGAGTAATACCTTGAACGTGGGCTTCTTTGAGATTTCATTAAATCTATTAGTAATTTGTATATCTTGTTTGAATAGATAACTAAACTTTGTAGTTTTCTAAAGAGAAATAAAAAAAATTGTATTATTATACCAAATCCTTATTTTGTCCTTTATTGTATTGTCCTAAATTTTGCAATAAAAAAGTTTTCGCGGGCGAATATTTACTCTTTCAATCCCTATTTCATTTGTAGGGTTAACTCGTGACTTCTCAGATCTCAGAATACATGAATTAATCTATGGTTCGTTCCGCCATCCCGACCAGTGAATCATTAAGATTCCTTTTTCAATAGAATCTTTTGCATTCACAAGTTCCGTCGTTCCCATCACTTCTTACTTAATGGTTAGGTCCGAATTCTACAATGGAGCTCAGAATCAAATTGGTTCTTGAGTCAATCTTCTCAGTCTTTATTGGCTCGAAGCTCTTGATTTTTTGTTCTATTTCTATAAGAAGATTCTTTTTAGTATGGTATGAATGCGTATTGATGCTTTATTACACTGCCTTTTATGAGATTACTCATAGACCTTACATATTGGAATTTTATATCATTGGTATTCTTTTTCTCTCTTTCTCTCATCCTTCCGTTTATCCACATCTTTTTTGTCTATTTTGCTTTACAACTTAGAATCAGATTTTTTTGTTTATGCAAAAGATTTCAGTTGCTACAAAGATATGACCTATATATCATATCTTGACTGGTTCTTTAGATCCAGATAATGCGAAGTGATGGGTTGGTTATTAGTTCTATAGTTTTTAGTTCATACTATGTGGGCTGGGCTTTTTTAATCCTAACCCTAACAAAACCAACGAGTCACACACTAAGCATAGCAATTATATCAAATGGTCAATCGAATTTTTATTCAACCTTATAGAATTAAGAATTAGAAATGTTCCCCTTGATTAGAAAAAGAATGAATTGGTCTTTTTTTTTGTTCAATCATTGGATAGAAGGGAAAGACAAGTAGTAAAATTATTCCTCGTCTAGAAATATCCAAATTTTGATGCCCAATATTCCATAGATAGTTCGAACTGTATAAGAGCAATAATCAATTTTAGCTCGAATCGTTTGTAGGGGAACCCTGCCTTCTCTGATCCATTCGACACGTGCAATTTCTTTTCCGTCGATACGCCCCGCAATTTGTATTTGAATTCCTTTTGTATCCGCTTGTTCTGTTAATTCAATAGCCTTTTTCATTGCTTTTCGAAATGAAACTCTATTCTTTAATTGTCCAGCTATAAATTCTGCAAGAATATTAGGGTTTCCGTAAGGTTTTGCAATTCTTGTGACAGCAATGTTCAGTTTTCGGTTTACACAATTTAATTCCTTTTGTAAGGTCATTTGTAATTCTTCGATTCCGCGCGGTCGACTTTCTATTAATAATTTTGGGAATCCCATAAAGATTATGACCTGGATCAGATCGATTCTTTTTTGAATCTCTATACGTGCAATTCCCTCGATGCCAGAGGACGTTCTCATATTCTTTTGTACATAATTCTTGATACAATCTCTGATTTTTTTATCTTCTTGTAAACCCTCAGAATAATTTTTGGGTTGTGAAAACCAAAGGGAATGATGACCTTGGGTTGTACCCAGTCTGAAACCAAGTGGATTTATTTTTTGTCCCATAATCCCCCGCTATTATACATATCACGATACGTCATAGCTGTAGATTTTTTTTTCCATCTCGTTTTTTTTAACGAAGACATCTCGCCATATTCATCATCTAAAGATATATCTTTCATTACAATAGTTATATGACAGGTCGATCTTTTTATCGGAAAACTACGTCCTCGAGCTCGAGGTTTCAATTTCTTCACAGTAGTACCTTCATTGACTTCGGCTTTACTAATGACTAAATTGGTTTCGCTGGAACCCATATTGTAACTAGCATTTGCTGCTGCAGAATAAACCAATTTCAAAATGGGATAACATGCTCGATAGGGCATGAGTTCTAGTATCATAAGCGTTTCCTCATAGGAACGTCCGCGAATTTGATCAATTACTCTTCGTGCTTTGTCAGCAGACATAGATATATGTTCACCTAAAGCATATACTTCTGTTTTTTTCTTCTTTAGCATAAGGTTTGTCTCCTACTACTGAATCATAAGCATCTAGATTTTTTTATTAATATTAACATTAACGACGAGATCTATTATCGCTTTTTGCATGTCCTCTAAAATTTAATGTAGGTGCAAATTCTCCCAA
>JAJJBR010000175.1:0-17742 GCA_022817965.1 Solanum lycopersicoides
TCTTGGAAAGCAACGACAGGTCAAAATGTTTGTTGAAGATAGGAGCCAGATTATTCTGTCAAATACAGAAATAGTTGCTTTTGTAGAGATATGTTATGGCTTTGACTCATCCGAATTGTGGTAGGTTGTTAAATAGACATGTGAAAGAGAAGAAAACACAGGACATATGTACTTCAACTTGGGTAAAGATGGTCTAGACATTTTCTGCTAGGACAATGAATAATCTTTGACTGGGTTATTTACCTGTAAGGCAAGCTAGCAAATACACAATCAATAGTTGGAAAACCTAGCCACACCAAGGTCCAAGTTTATTAGGAGGAGTTTAAGGATTTTTAAACGAAAGCTTATGATTATGCTGTCATCACTGAGACTGATATGTTACAGCTAATTATACTCTATTTGAGCTTCTGTGTTGAAATGTATTGAAGAACTCTATTTGAGCTTCTGATGATTTAGTGACATTAGAAATGTACTCCCTCCGTTTCAAAAAGAGTAGCCTAGTTTGACTTGACACAGAGTTTAAGAAAATAAAAAAGACTTTTGAATCAAGTTGTCCTAAATTGAAGTTATGTCTGATGTACACAATTGCCCTTTAATCTTGTGGCCTTAAAAATGCCACGTGGAAAACTGAAATTAAAATGTTAACCAAAAAAAGGTCATTCTTTTGAAACAGACTAAAAAGGAAAGTGAGTCATTCTTTTTGAAACAGAGGGAGTAATATTTACCATTTTCCTCTCAAAATACTCTCTCTTCCTTATGAGCATGCACCAAAGTGTTCTTACTTTTCTCTAATGAAAATTTTCACTTCACTAATTTTTGTTTGAAACTCTATTCTAAGTCATTTTTAAATTCAGTACAATTTTATACTTGCTCTTGAACTTCATGGTTTTAGGTCCATTTAAGTCTAGGATGCCCCAAAGAATGGTGACGGAATCCTGTAGTCTAGTTAGTATCCTTTTGGAGGTTTGGAATTGCTTTGGAGAGAGCTAAAACTATTATTTCCCGGTTACATAACATAAAATGTTTGTTTTTTGACTGAATACAAAGTTAAATATGCTAGTTTAACTTGTATTATCTGGGTATTAGTGAGATAAAATTGTATAGAATGTTCATAGAGGAATGATTTCTGACATTTTGAACCATTTAAAATAAAAGAATGTCACTTCTATTTCTGATAAAGTTGTTAGAAACTTTATGAAGGGCTCTGGAAAGCAAAATGTAAAGTAAGATGGCACTCCCTCTGGTTCACTTTAAGTGATTTTGTAACCTTCCAAATTTGGTAGATGAGTGAAATTTTTTAAAATAAAAGAAGGTATTGATTTTTGTCTCTCCAAATTTACTCTTGTCTAATACATGATGATATATGGAAAAATTTCTTCAAGGTCTTTACTACTTAATTAATACTGAAAAAGAGATACGAGGTACTTTGTAGCCTCTTAAATAATGTTTGCTATTAAGTGGTTTCTTAATGGGTGGACCAATTTCTCAAAAATGACTTATTATGGATTAGAGATGGTATATATAATATACTTGCCATTTTTTGAAAAAATGAAAGTATATAGGTACAGATTGATGAGCTTCTTCATCAGTCATACTTAATTAGGTAGTGATAGCTATAAGTTAGAATATATTTGAAGGAAAAGTGAAATGGTGAAACTATGAAACCTGCCAACTGGATAAACGCCTGAGTTTATATGGAGAAGCACCAAAGTACAATGATTTTGGCATCTACTGGATGAACCGGGAACCATATTCCACCTACTGTTATATATCTCTGAATTTGGCAAATTATTATTATTGTTATTTTCATAATCATGGAATTTGAGGCTCTGAGCTAGCTTGCATGCACTTTGACTAATTTCACAGGGTACCTTCAACCTCTCACCATTTTCCGACCCACTAATTGACCACTATGCCACACAATATTATTGTTATCATCATCATCATCATCATTTCATGTAAATTTTGCACTGAGGTGAAGAGAAAAGGAAGAATTATGTCAATTTTCCAAATAGTATTGTATCATTTGTTTAGAATTGGTAGGTGAATTAGTAGGAATTTGAAGAGGGTACAATTGGAAGGCTTTCAAGAAAATTCTCATAGAGAAAATAATGATCTGCCAGGAGGTGGGTGTTCTTGATAGAGAAATACTGAATAATAGGTTCTGCAATTGCAGGCCTCTTAGACCATGTTTAATTATTTTAACTTTATGAGCAACTGAGATAGCATCCCTTGGTTTATGTTCTTTTTTTATGACTGAAAGTAAGATTTCCCCAATTGCACAAAGTTGCAGTACAGAGAGTTTTATCATTTGCCCTTTAGCTTCTATTTTTATCCTTGCATTTCTGCTTATCTAGCAGGTCATCATGTTTATGTAACCATCCAAAATTTATGGATGATCAAAAACTTGGTCCAGGCTTTGGCTTAATTTAGACGTTTTTTTTTTGTCATTTAGATAAAACAGAAGATGCATCCATCTATGTATGATGAGAATTCTGGTTCTGGAAGATTAAGATGCAGCCAGCGAGTACTATCTGCAAAAGATCATCTGAAAAAGAGGCGTTCAATGCAGTTTTCTGCGTCACCTTCAAGTTCTCATAATGACGAGGATCAGTCCGATGTACCAACTGGTTCTTCTGCAGAGTCAGCAATTGGTTTTTGGTGGAAGCAGCGCAGAAAGAAAATACCAGTTGGGCCACAGTTTCAAGCAGATATTCCCGAATCGATTGAGGAGATCTATGAAAGTGACTCTAAATGGCTGGGCACTGGAATCTGGCCACTAGGCAAACGAGGGAAAAAAAGAACCTTAGTTGACAGAGGTCCTATAGGTAAAGGAAGACAAGATATCTGTAGTTGCAACACTCGAGGTTCTTATGGCTGTGTCAAGTGTCATATATCCGAGAAAAGGAGGAAGCTTAAGATTGATTTAGGATCAGCCTATTCTGAGTGGAAATTTGACTCTATGGGTGAAGAAGTTGCACTTTCTTGGTCAAGAGAAGAAGAACACAAATTTCAGGATATATTGAAGTCGAACCCTTTGTCCGAGGGGAAAAGTTTCTGGAATGAGGTTTTTAAGTTCTTTCCAAACAAAAGCAGAGAATCTTTAGTAAGCTACTACTTCAACGTCTTCCTTCTACGCCGCAGAGCCAACCAGAATAGGACTAATGCTGGTAATATTGACAGTGATGATGATGAATCAGAATATGGACCTAGATTTGATTGTTTTGGGCGTGATGCTAAGTACTCCATCTTTCGTTCCCCAAGTAAAAACACATCTGGATCGTAGGTAGTACATGAATCTTGAAAGAGTGATCATGGCATTTCCCAGAACTGTATATTGCCGGAGTTGTCTTGTGCTTTTGCTCTTCAGCAAGTTATTTCTTTTACAACTGCAACACATGATCCAATCTTGGAGAATTGTACAATTTTTGGGTCAGTGAATTTTGGTGTTTCAGCGGAGTTTCAAGGATATCGATTTTTCTCTGTTTCTTAGCCTGCACAGCTTGTCCCCGTCTTCTTGATCACAAACATGTGAACACAATCTCTCTTTAACCGCAAAACATTTTTGTAAGTTGATGTACACATGCTGCTGTAGTTTCTGATATCCTCATGGTATACTGAGATTATATTTTCCAAGTCTCTTGTCTTGGCTTCTGTGTTCATTTGAAGCCTTTGAATAGCCCATCTAGTTACCTTTTTGGAGTCTTTTTAATCTTCTCTCTGTGTGTAAAACAGAGCTGGAGCCTTTCCGGGCTAAACGAGATGGCTTCATTAAGGGTAAAACGAGAAGTTTTAAGTTGTGATGAGTTTTGAGTTTCAACTCATTATCTCAAGTCACCAAAATAGGCATGAATCACATATATAGTCATTTAGGTTATCTGGTAGTTGGTAAGAGTTATGCATATATTAGTAATATAGAGATTAGTTACAAGGGAATTTATGTATTATTTTATGCATATATTAATTATACAGGGTTAGTTATGAATTGTGCATAACAAAAACGATATTGAATCATATAATTAGAAATGCATGAAATAACCTTGAAATGGAACCCTAAGCATGGGAACAATGCTAATAACACTCACTAAGTAGTAAATCATGCTCAACTAATTAGAGATTTTAAACTAATTTCAACTATATAACGTCACTCATATTATAATAAAAATCTCCAATTTCACACTTAAAATCTCATGTTATATTTATCATATGAGTGCTGTTAGAATTGTTTATCTACGTAGAGTATTCTGCTTAACTTACCCGATTGTTTCCGCGGATGCGTTGGAACAATCTCGACAATAGTGACTGAGTCATAATTTTCATTAAGGAGTTCGAAATTTAAAAAAGAAAATACATGTCATAGCCGGTTCAAAGGGTTTGACATCTACATTTTTTTTAAACTAGGTATAAATACTTTAATTTTCTGCCGAAGGGACAAAATTAATGTTAAAAATAGGCAAAGTTTTAGGGGAGGACCAAAAGTGCACAATATTGCAAACATGAGGGACTATTAGTGCTCCATGTGAAAACTCAAGAATCACTTTGAGCCTTAACCCAAAGATGAGGGACTATTTTGAGCCTTTCACCCTCGAACCACGAGCTCTGACTCCACCCCGGGTCGACAATCCCCCAACCCCAAATCCTTTTGCCCATCTGTGATTTGATCAAACTTCACATCCTGATTATATATCTAAGTTAGAACCAAATATCTAGAGGATAAGTGAAGGATATTTATCATTGTAAATTATAACTTACATTAGTATATCATTAAAAAAAAAAAATCTACATGTAATTAAACGTTCTTATGATAGTTAAAAGATATGCAAATCTATGTAGTTAACTTAACTATCTCATACACGAATGGAAATTGCCAATCTTTTAGATCCAAAAAATAAAAAATGCCGACTTAAATTAAAAGATACAAAAAATAAAAAAAGTCCGACCTGCCGGATTCGAACCAGCGACCTAAGGATTTCAGCAATCAAACTACAGTCCTCCGCTCTACCAACTGAGCTAAGGTCGGAATTTGATAACATACATATATTTATTTATAATATATAATAAATCTACATTAATATTAACTGATTACTCATTAATTATCAGAAAATTATTACCTTGTAATGTAATTAATATATATTAATATTACTAATAGCCACTTTTTTTTTATAAAAAAAATTACCAAACATTGTTGGCTCTAAATCAAGAAACTGTAATTTTGTTAAGTTATTGAATAATGGTACATGGACAAAAAGTGAGTAATAAACACTAAGCGTTTGATTGTATGATATTTAAATAGTTTTTATTTTCAAGGTTGAAATTATATTTGAAAATAGGAATAGTGTTTGGCCATGATTAAAGTTAATTTGAATTTTTTTGTGATTAATTATGACTAAACATGTTTTTCAGTGTTTTAACTTTATATTTCTTTGTCCACATTTCTTATTCACTTAATTATATATTGGGAATTAAGGTAAGTCACGTATTGACCATGTTATTATATTGATCCAAAGGGAATATAGTTTATCAACTATGTTAGAGGCATGTGAACAAAAATTTCACATTGATAGTTATAAAGAACGGAAGTAACATATAAAGTGTTGGACTATTACTCGAAATAAAGATTTTATTTACCGCAATTCAGTAAAAAAATATGCTATAGATTATGATTTTTTCATTCATTTGTCACCTAATCAGAATAGAAGGTGTGAATCAAATTTCCAATGAAATAATGATAATTAACTTATTAACATCACTATTTTTTCTTTTCCCACCGATTCAATATGTGGGAATAGCGATTAAACATTTTTCGCAAGGAAATTTCAATAGAAACTAGTGATTTATTAATAATGGACTGCTTTAATGGTGTGACATTTTTTTTTTGAAGAAAATTATGCAAGCCAGATCAAATGCTAGCGCGCGCCCTCTATGAACGAGACTCCACACAAGACGAATATGAAAATAATGTAAATCATACAAACTTGACCTAAAACGAATAATATTACACCACGTTAGAATTATCTCTACGGTCTAGATCAATTAAGTCTAACCATACAACATGAATTAAATTTGTAGAAGGATATATCCAATCCTTCTCAAAATGAAGAGGGCATGAAAAAAATATCATCATATCATATGGTAAAAAAACATTTGAATCTCTCTTCTTGACTCAGAATGAAGGAAATATATTGCCATGTTTACCCATGTTGATGAAAGTCCTTTTGGCATACAACATATAACATCAAAGTGAGTATAGATGTTGCAATAGAAAACATAGGAGAGCAAGGATAGTCAGATAAGACATAGAGAAATGTAATTCATAGATATTTCATATTAGAGAACATTTTAATAGACAAAGTTCAACTCCTATATTATGAATCACCAAAAATTTATGTACTATAACAAATCAAAATTGATAAATTTGGTTTTTTCAGCTTTGGGCTCGTTTGAATTTGAAAATGTGTCCATTTTTCCCTCGGTACCAACTCACGTCATTAATAAGATCGTAACGGATGTCCATGCAAAATTTCAACCAAAAACAAGTCGGGATCTCGAATCACAAAAAATCCATGACTTATAGCACACCAAAAACGTTAAATTTGATTTTTTCCGCATTGGGGCTTGTTTAAACATGACAATGCGTTTGTTTTCCAATCAAGACAAACTCACTCCATTAATAAGGTCGTAACATACGTCCATAATTTTTTTTGGCCAAAACCTTGTTTGGATCCCGAAGTACCAAACATCTATGGATTATAGGCATAAGGTATGAAAAACGGTAAATTTGGTTTTTCCCGCATTGAGACTCGTTTGAACATGAAAATGCATCAGTTTTTCCCTCGGGGCAAACTCACTTCATTAATAAGGTCCTAACAAACGTTCATGAAAAAATTCGACCAAAATGGATTATAGCACAAGAAAAATGGTAAATTTGGATTTTCCCACATTGGGGCTCCTTTGAACATGAAATTGTATTTGTTTGCTCCTCGGGACAAACTCAATCCATTAATAAGGTCGTAACAGATGTTCATGAAAAATATCGGCCAAAAATAAGTTGGGATCTCTGATCACCAAAATCCATGGATAACACACGAAAAATGGTCAATTTGTTTCTTCCCCCATTGGGGTTCCCTTGAACATGAAAATGCGTTTGTTTGCTCCTCGGGACAAAATCAATCCATTAATAAGGTCGTAACAAATATTCATGAAAAATATTAGTCAAAAACAAGTTGGGATCTATGATCACCAAAAATCCATAGACTATAACACACGAAAAATGGTCAATTTATTTCTTCCCCCATTGGAGCTCGTTTGAACATGAAAATGTGTGTGTTTGCCCCTCGAGACCAACTCACTCCATAAATAAGGTCGTAACGGATGTCCGTGAAAGTTTTTGGCTAAAAATAAGTTGGAATCCCGGTTCACCAAAAATTCATAGACTATAACACAAAAAATGATAAATTTCGTTTTTCCCTAACTGGGGGCTTGTCTGAACATGAAAATGCGCCTATTTACCCCTCGAGACCAACTCACTCCATTAATAAGGTCGTAGTGGACGTCCATGAATAATTTCAGTCAAAAAGAAGTCGGGATCTTAGATCATCAAAAATTCATGGACTATATCACATGAAAAACAATTAATTTATTTTTCTGCATTGGCGCTTGTTTGAACATGAAAATTTGTCTTTTTGCCCATCTAGACCACCTCACTCCATTAATAAGGTTATAAGGGGCGTCAATGAAAATTTTTGGCAAAAAACAAGTTTGGATCACGAATCACCAAAAATTCATGGACTAGTTTGAACATGAAAATACGTTTATTTTTCCCTCGGGACCAACTCACTCCATTAATAAGGTCGTAACGGACGTCCACAAAAATTTTTGTCCAAAAAAAATTGAGATCCCGGATCATCATAAAGTCATGGACTATAGCACACGAAAAATGGTAAATTTGATTTTTCCGCATCGAGGCTCATTTGAACATTTCATGAGTTCGTTTGCCCATCGAAACCAACTCACTCCATTAATAAGGTTGTAATGGACGTTTATGAAAAATATCAGCCAAAACACAAGCTAGGATCATGGATCACCAAAAATCTATGAACTATAATACACCAAAAATGATAAATTTGTTTTTTTTGATATTATGACTCGTTTGAACATGAAAATACGTCCGTTTGATGAAAATCATTGTTGTATTGACCCATTGACTTGTTTAATGTCAATATCTTCCATGTTCAACAATAAGTAGTTTCCTCTATTTATTTACGATTCTACTTTGAAATCAAAAGATGGAGCAAAAAGTTATTGCTATTACAAGTGCTATCCAAGAGAAGCGATGACAAAATATTTCTTTTGACAAGTTTATAGCGTGAATGTAAAAAGGATTGGTAGGGCTTTGAGGATAATCCCACTACCACTTGCTCATTTTGGTCTTTTCATTTTGGTTATTGATACTAGTCACATTGCGAAATCATGCTTCTGCCTTTTGCTAGTAAATTGCATTACTGAATTTGCCTTTTCATTTTTACTTGAAAATGCGAACGTTTGCCCCTCGAGACTAACTCACGCGTCGTCACAAACGCCCATACCATTAATAAGATCGTCACGGATGCTCACAAAAATTTTTGGCCAAAAAACTATCATGGTCATACATCACAAAAAATTCAACGGAAATAACACATATAAAATGGAAAATCAGTAATTTCCTACTCTGGACCTCGTTTGAACTTGAAAATGCAGACGTTTACCCCCAAATACCATTAATAAGATCACCAACGCACACCTCTAATCACTGTCTTTTCTGTAGTGACATTATACATAATACTAGAACTAAAAAACTACCTACGTACCTTGTATAACTTTATTCTATAAATATAATAAGATAAAAAGGCAAAACAAATTAAGGAGTTGACCGGTTAGATCTCAAAAAAATATACATAATCATTTTTTTCTTGCGTCAAACGGATATTCGAGGCAAAAGTTACGATCCATTGAAGTTCACCAGATTAGAGATTGAAACTTGAAAAAATAGTTGTAAATTGGTGAAATAACTTTGTACTGGGATATCCTTTTCAAGCGATTTATTTTTTGAATTTAGGTATTTTTCAAGATCTGTGCAACCAAACGTTTGGAGGGGGTAGGAGGGGCAAGGGGTGTAGGAGGGTAAAGAGGGGTTGGGGGTGTAAAGAGGGGGAGGGTATAGGGTGGGTATAAAGGGGTAAGAAGGGGTGTAAAAGGGTGTCGGAGGTGTATAGGGGGTCGGGGGCTAAGGGGCAGTTGGGGTGTTTGGGAGGGAGGGGGGGGGGAAGGGGAGTTTAGCAGGGTAAGGTGGAGAGGGGGGGGGGGGAGATAAAGGGGAGGGGGGAGGGGGGAGGGGTAAATGGGAATGTAAGAAGGGGTTGTGGCGGTGGGGGTGGGTGGGGGTAGAGAGGTGTATGGGTTTGGGGAGGTGTCGGGGGTAAATGGGGAGGGGGGAGAGGGGTAAAAATAAATGAGGGGGGGAGGGGGGGGGAATGGGGCGGGGGAGGGGGAAGGTTAGGGGGTGTAGGAGGGGTAATGGGGGTTGTACGGGGGATATGAGAGGTTTGGGGGGGGGGGGTAAATGGGGGCTTGGGGGGAGGGGATTAAAGGGGAGTGTATGGGGGTTAAAAGGGGGGGTGTAGGAGGGAGGTGGGGCAGAGCGTAAAAGGGGTAGGGGTTAAATGGTTGTAAGGGAGGGGGTGTAGGGGTAGGGTTAAAAAGGGGTGTAAGGGGGTGAATGGGAGTAGGGGGTATAAAGGGGTATAAGGGTGTAGAGGGTTAAAGAGAGGGAGAGGGAGGGAGATGAAGGGATAAAGGGAATGGGGGTTAGGGGGTAAGTGAGGGGTAGGGGAAGTGTAGGGTGTAAAGAGGGGTATAGGTGGGTTGAGGGTTTAAGGGGGGGGATAAGGTGGGTTGGGGCGGCGTAGAAAGGGTAAGGCTGTGGGTGTGGGTGTGTGAAGGGGTAGGAGGTTGGAGGGTTAAAGGGGTAAGGGGGTATATGGGGAAAAAGGGGTTGGAGGGGATTGAAGGGTAAAGCGGGGTGGGAGAGATTAGAGGGTTAAAGAGGGTGTAGGGGTTTAGGCGGGGTAATGGGGGGTGGTATAGGAGGGTAAAGGGGAGGTAATTGGGGGTGGGGTGGGTGGGGTTAAAGGGGGATGTAAGGGGGTGGGGGAGTGGGGGTTAGGAGGAGGTGGGGTAGAAGGAGGGGGGTAGAGGTGGGGGATAGGAGGGAGTGTAGGAGGGGGTAAGGTAGTTGGGTAAGAGGGGGTTAAATAGACTAAGCTACGACCCATTACGAAAGATTCAATCTTAAATTCTTAACATTTGGTGTTCCTGATCCAACGAGTGGAATACTTGGAGCGAATAGTAAGAAGAAGGAAGTCTTGAAGCCCCTTTTGTTTGACATTTAATTCTCCTCACGCTTTTTCCATCACGATTTTCTCTTCGAGAACACTCACCTCGTCGATTCTTCCCCTCAATTTTTTTTTATCTTGGCATTGAGATGTCATATGTTGTGAGGCTGTGTTAAGGCGAGTTGATGAGCTAATATGGTTGGTTTACTTTTCATATGCATGTGGATGTGGAAGGGAACCTAGTGTTAAGCACCGGGCCAGCCACAAAGAAATAGGTTTGAATGTTGATCTATACCGCCTTTCAGCTGGAGAAGAAGTATGAAAATAATGACGAAGAAAGCGTGAAAGAATAAGGAGCATGAATATAATGACGAAGAAAGCGTGAAAGAATCTTTTTTGTTTTTGGTAAACCAAGTAAAAATCCTAAACAAAATTGCATGATTAATTTAGATAGCAAGTGACCATATAATACTCTTTTTATTATATTTATTTAAATATAAACAATTAACCATATGTGAATATATTAAGAGGGAAAAAAATATTTCTAAAATTGAGGTGATCATGTAGTTTTTATGTCCACCATCAGTGGATTGTAGTTAATCTCATCTATCTATTTTCAAAAAGATGTTCAAATGATGCACCCTCATGTTGGGCTCATTAGTTGAGCAACTCTCAGCTTTCATATTTCTATTGATAGATTGAACTTTTGCTATTCACTTCTGAGGATCAACAATGATAATTAGGGATTTTGACACATTTTTTATAGGAACCATCGAACAAGCCCCGAAAATTGAGGGTTAGGCGTGTTTAGGTCGCACAGACTATTCAAGGTATTCATGACATTCCGAAAAAAACAGCTTAGCCTTTTCTCACAACACCACCATCCCATCCATTCGCAAAAATCTCTTCTTGAAGGCAGTTTATTGACAATTAGTAACATAAGAGCACTCCAATGTTAAATGAGAAGCAAATATCCTCAAACTAATTCTGCCATGAAAAGTAAAGCAAATGTAAATGGAAGACTGCCACTGTTGAATGAACAACTCACTGAAATCTTCATTAAGTCATAGCAGAAAGCAATATTGAAAACCAAAAGACGGGAAGTTTGACAAATACTGCTAAGAACATTAGTTTAAAGTCTCCTATTTCGCACAATTACAAGCTCTTTGAAAGCAAATATCACTCTACCACCATCAAATATAGCCTTAGTTTGATCGCCCAAACACCAAATCCTTAGCCGAGTGCTGAAAAAAGGACTTAAGATAACCATCATTGAGGTAAGCAGGAGAAGCTAATGACTACTTGACCTTTACAGAGCATGCCCTACAAGAAAACAAAGTAATTAGTTATATAATTCAAGCTATGTAGGGAACAGAGTGAGGGAATTCTTTGTTTGGGTGGAGAGGGGGGAGGGGCGGGCAATTCTTCAACTGAAGTCTCATTACTGATTGGGAGATATTTAGAAATGGATTTCCACCAACAAATACAAAATTGAGCTAACCTCTAGAGCCTTAGCAGTCCAGCACAATTTATTGTGGTCTAGATGAAATAAATACTAGGAAGCTTTTAAGTTTCTTGGCTTTTGCGAGAGATTCTACGATGGTTGCAAGAATAACAACTTCCGTAGCACTACTCCAGACTAACATTATACTTCATCATCATAATAGATATTGCAATGCAGTCTGGTCTACCACAAATGATTCAGACACTAAAACTTGGAAATACTCGAACAAGCCAATTATGCATAGTTAGTTAGTACATAAGCCATAAATATGTCACGTAAAAGTTGATGCAAAATGAACAACCTAAGAACCCAGCATACTACAGAACTTTAGCTTGCAAGTTCAATGAGTTTGTTACAGATATTTTATAAATTATAATATTGACTCCCTGTGAAAATAGTAAAAGTGGATAACACTTTTCCATGGTGGAGATTTCATTCAAGCAAAGATTTTTTCACAGGATGTAAGAAAATGGTAGGTCAAGGAAGTTAAGGACGAAGAGAGAACTTCAATACTCTCTGAAAGGATACCATGTCAACAGAAGATATTATTCAAACTCTAGACAAATTTAGTGTCCACGATATTTTCTCAATACAAACCAGAGCAATTTCCATTCACACCTTCCAGATCCATCAAGAGATAACATCATAACAGCGCACCATCTGGATTTCAAGATTCACAAACTTAAATTCAACACAAAACAGTATCAAAAGAGTTCCTGTTTGGATGATATAAAATCACTACCTTCAGTGCAAAAACCAAATGATCAGAGACAGGTGATCTTTCAAGGGGGAAAAGGCGTTCATCATATTTTGCAAGTATTGCATATATAGGCCATCTTCCATGAAATGATCTTCAATAAATTCATACAACAATAATAAAATCACTCGTCAACTTTGCCATACAATTACGCAAACAGCTAGTCAAAATTAAATTGCAGCTTAAAAAGGTCAAGCTTATAATGTCAATTAGCCTATTCCAAACCAATCATCATGCAAGAAACTCACCATAGCATAAGTATTGAAAATAAAATAGCCTCTAACCAAAGAAGCACTATAATACTTAGCTCAAACTAGCTTTACGAAACAGCATTTTCAGTTTACATATTAATTGCAGAATATACTCCACAAAGACATTGTTATAATTAGAATAAGCTGATATAAGCAATATAGAGCCATAAAGATTGAAAATAAACTCAGTTAACAGTAACATACTGATTCTACTGCTGCTGATTCTGCTGGTGAGGTGCATTTGGAGGAGGTGGCATTCCCGGGCGAGGAGGTCCAAAGACTGGAACTTGCCCACCAGGAGGTGGTGGAGGCATCCCAGGATGAGGTGGTCCACCAGGCATTCCAGGTCTTGGTGGCTGCGCTCCCGGTGGTGGAGGACCTCTCATCATCTGTGGTGGTGGTGGTCCCATGGGCCTCTGACCAAACTGAGGCGGAAATGGTCCAGGACCACCAGGCCTGAACTGTGGCGGCGGTGGCATAGGTGGGCCACCAGGTCTTTGCATTTGCATTTGCATTGGCGGTGGAGGTCCACCACCAGGTGGTCGAACCATAGGAGGAGGAGGCTGTGGAGGGTAATTAATCGGCGGACGAGAAATCTGCGGCTGCATCATTCCCGGAGCAGGTCCACCAACACCCCGAACAGGACCAGCAAGACCTGGCTGAGCATGAACCATCGGACCAGTCGGAACACCCCGACCCGCAGCCCTACCCAACCCAGGTCCAGGAACAGCAGAAACACCACCAGCAGTAGCTTTAACACGAGAATCATCTGGAGGTGGAGGACCTTCAACAGTCATGGAAATCACTTCTTCACCTCTGAGAAGAAGAAGACCAAGTGTACGGCGATCTTCACGTTCTTCCTTAGAACCTTTAGTAGGAGGAAGCTTACGAAACTCTTCACAATCGCCGAGTACAAGATTCATATGTCGATCAAATGCCATAAACTTACCGATCAATTGACGGCCATCCTGGATAGTAACACGCATACGATAATTGATGTATTGAAGCATCTTAAATCTTCGACATCGACATTTTGACTGAACCTGAAGCAAAATCTCCAATGGGGTTTAGGGTTTTGCGCAGATCTCAGAAATTGGGAGAAAACGTTTGGGGACTCTGAGTAAATTGAATAGGGTTTTGGAAATTAGGGCTTTTGGGGTAGTTTTGGATTTATGTTGAAATGGGCGGGCCACTTTGTATTTTCATTTTCAATCTTTTTCCCTCTCACTAATTTGTTTGACATATCCTTATAATAGAGGGAAAAAGGTCAAAAATTACCCCTCAACTTTGATTTATTATTTAAATTTATCCTCACCGTTAAAATAAAGCTAATTTTACCCTCGCCGTTAAAATAAAGTTAATTTTACCCCTCCTGTTACTAATTTCATCAAATTTACCCCTCATTAGACGGATTGATCCAAATTGACCCGAATTTACCCCTTTGACATATTTAATGGAGATTTGGGAGAATGGGTAAATGGGTATAGAAGATTTGGGAGAATGGGGTCGGGTTATTTAAATGATCGGGTTAATGGATTAAAATAAGGAATAAGTTTTACTTTTAAAATTCGGGTCAATTTGGGTCAATCCATCTAATGAAGGGTAAAATTGGTAAAATTAGTAACAGGAGGGATAAAATTAACTTTATTTTAACGGCGAGGGATAAAATTAACTTTATTTTAATGGCGAGGGGTAAAATTAACTTTATTTTAATGGCGAGGGGTAAAATTAACTTTATTTTAACGGCGAAGGTAAATTTAAATAATAAATCAAAGTTGGAGGATATTTTTGACCCTTTTTCCTAAAAAGAAATATTTAATGACAAAATTTGGAAGGTATTTTTAACTATTATCCTTTTGATTATTTTAAAACGATTATACTAAAAAAATATAAAGGAGTTAAAAACCATATTAAAAGAGAGCATATCATCAAGGTCTTCTATGATATTCAATTAGTTTGGAGGGTGATCATCCACACGAGTAATTCGATATCGACTCTTTTTCAATGTCTATTGAGCCGAGTCTGTCACATATTACTTGCCTAGCGTGTTACTAGAGTTAGAAGTATTTATCTAATTCATATTTCTTTATTCACAGAAATATAGTATCTACATTCTAAGCACGCTTTTGACCATAAAATTCAAATATTGTTTTTCACTTTATTTGGAAATTAAGAGAGTTGGAGATGAAGATGAAATTGTATTTGATAACACTTTTTGCAAAAACAAAAAATAAAATAAAATTATGTCTATGCTTAAATATACTTTAAGCATAACTTCAAAAGTGAAAGGGAATTTGAAAATAAATTATAATTATTTTTTCAAATTTGAAATATAACTTCGAGTTAATTTGAATCATTTATGATCAAACATTGATTTTCAAATAAAAAATAGTAAATAATTTCTATGATAAAAAAGTCCTAAAATTAGATGTTAGATACTTCCTCCGTCCCATGTTATAAGTCACCTTTTTCATTTGCAGTTGCATTAAGAAATAAGGTAAGTTTACTTGTATGCCCTTATTTAATTAGTTGTAGATTTCCAAGGTTAGTCAAAGTACATATATTTTCAAGATTAATTAATTAATCAATAAGGATATAATGGACAAAATGATATTTTATGCATAACATTTATAAAATGACATATATTATGATTCAACTATATTTAGAAAAGAAAGACTTATAATATGGAACGGAGGTAGTACTAAAACTTACGTATTTGAGATTGATGCTCCCAATGATTTTGACAGCATTTTGTTTATAAATTGTAATGCCTTATTATTTTACACAATATTCACAACATTGAAAATAATTCATATATCTTACATCTTCAGACTTCACTCGCGAAATTACACCAATAAAAAAAAAAAAAAATAGGCAATACAACTGGACTTTAACACTCTTTCCAATGGACACAGAATAATGGAGTACATGTACAACAAATCCAGTACCAAAATAAATAAATTGTACAATGTAGAGCTCCACAAAAATCACAACCTCAACTAAATGGATTACATATTCTCATCTCATCATCATCAACTAACCCTATCACCATTAAGAATTACATACAAAACTAACTAATGTTGCACTTAATTACAAAAATAAAATGTTCCCTGACTATGTTAGATCCATGTCAATAAATATTTCTCCGGAAGACAGCTTCACGTGTTCCGCAACAGTCAAATCTGTTAAGCATAATAAGAAACTACGTGTTCTATACCATAGCGAGCAGATCTAGCAGGGGCTTATCGGCTAGATCTTCCCCTTTTAAAGGCAGGATGAATGACTTTATTGGTAGATTGTAGTTTGTCAATCTTTGCCATCCCTTCCTTCATCCTGTTCAATACAATAGGTATGGCAGATGCATTACTTGTTATCTTCTGCTTAAGGAGCTGCGCTTTTTCAGCTTCTTTCTGCACCTCTCCAGGCAAGACGGCACCAGGCTCTTCTACGTCTGTGAAAGTGATTAAGATAATAATTACAAAGAAAACGAATCTGTAAATCCACAAAGTTACTGTACTATCAACACAAGGATACCAATATTTGCATTTTTCAAGGCCTCCACTAACAAAGCTAAAACCTTAAAAGGGAACTCTGTGATTTAAGTGCATTTAGCTCTTAATCACTCTATGAACATGTCTCTAGCCTTGTAGCTCTCAAGCAACAAAAAAAAACATATCATTTCTTAAAGATAAAGCAAAAGCAAGAAGTCATATCAAACTGTAAGAGGACTTTGTGATTCCTCTTTCATTTTATTACACTAAAGATCTCACATTGAATAGTCAACAATTGTTCAACCATTTAATAATGTTCCAGATATATCTTGGCCGAAACTTTCCATGGAATCACGACAAAACCTTGTTAGGTCTCTATGCTAGTAGCTGGAATACCAGATAGTTATTTGTTGACTTCTGCTTCCTAGAGTTCTTCATATAATACATGAGCTTATTTTTCTCAAGGCCTGTGTGATTTTCCACTACCCCTAAAATACTGTTTCAGAAATTTGGCTCTACTTAAACAGTTAACCAGGAGACCTTCCAGATCTGAAACACCTCCAGTTTGAAAACAATGGAAGACAACTTCACTCTGTGAAAAAACTGAAGACCAAAAGAGACAAATATCTAGCAATGGTTCAATATTTCTAAAGATACTTGTCCAAAAATAATGGAGAAGAAGAAAGGGTTCATCAATTACAGGGTCAATCAGATCAAGTACAAAAAGGAGGAAAAGCACATCTGGAAACGCAACCCCATTCTGAAAATTTTACTGACTGTTAAGAACAACCTCCAGTATATCAAGAGGCACTAAAATGATTAAAGAACACCTACTCCTGCTAAGATAATGTGAAGACCGTTCATTCAGAAACAAACCCTTCCTTCGACATATATTAAAAGAGGAAAAAGGGAGTTAAACTGATCACTCAACAAAAATATGGTAGCAAAGAACCTTATCTCCTTTTACACAACTGCATTATGATGGAACTTTCTCATAAAACATATCGCAGACTGTCTTTCTTTTTTACTGTTATGTTTAAACTTTGGTTTAATCCTTATCTTATTGCTGGGGACGAGGGAGATGCAGCTGTATGTTTACTTATTTCCTTTTTCTAATCATTTTACTCGCAGTGTGCTTTGGTTCAGATCACTGCTTACTTACTTAACTGTTCCATTGCATATTCTAGTGTTTGTTGGTGTGATATTGATCTAATTTTGCAGAGTTTCAATAAGAAGGTAATACTCTTCTCTCAAGCATCACAGACTCAAGAATATGAGAATAATGGAAAACTCATATTCACATAATGGCTTAACTCGGTGGGTCAAGAAGAATACAAACTCTATTCTCGAGTTCTCAATTGATTCAAAA
>JAJJBR010000176.1:0-20822 GCA_022817965.1 Solanum lycopersicoides
TACTTCCAGATGCTTGTGCTTGCATTCGTCTAGTTTCTTTTCCTTATTCATTTTTTTTTCTGTCATGAATATGCATCAGTCACATTGGTTCAGGCGTCTCATTCTTTACCCTTTCACCTCGTGTTGAAGGAATGAATCAAGATGCCGACAGTATGAATTCTTGTTGTTAGGTTTGTAACTATTTAGAACTCGTACGCTGGCTCTGTGACGAGTTTGTTTGGGTTTTGATTTTCGCCGCCTTAGCATGGTGTTAATAGATGTTCAAATGGCTCTGTTTGCCTAGATTTCGATTTACTGGTCTTGTTTTGTTTTCGCCTTAGTCTCCTTTGTTTTGAGCTCTTTTTTTTTCTTTTACGTTCAAGAATGGGTTAATCTTATAGGATGCGTAATGATTCTTTCCCATAAATTGCCTAGAATACTTCAATGTAATATTAGAGACTAAATCTTAAGCTTAGCCACTTCTTTCGAATTTGCAGTTTTTTTTATTTAACAGTTCTCTTCTGCCCTTTTTTTTTGCATCGTTTTATTAACTTGGTTGAGTGGTGTCATTTTTTTTTTTTATGTATATATACCCAAGCATGCATAGACGGAGTTTGTGAGATCTTGTTTAAGCTGTGCTCTGTTTTGTTCTAGCATGCTCTTTAGTTGGGTTATTCAATATTTCCAATAGTTTGCTTCTGTTTTCCTTGGTTGCGTTAATCATTTTAGTGCATCTCGTTATAGTTTAGGAAATTATTTAATGAATTAGAGTTGGCTATTAATGCCTTACTCCTTATTCTTGTTTATTCTTATGTTTGATTTGATCAAAGGGCCATTAGGCTCACTGTTAAAGGCGATAATAAGATATTTTCAACCCTAAACCCTGCTTTGGCTTAACTCGATTTTAGCTTTGTCCGAACAGTAGACTGAGTGTGCATTTTTCTGTACGTGACTCAAAATTTCATTAGTTTTGCATATTTTGAATATCGTTTAGTGATATTGCTCGATGTGTTTTGTACTTCTTGTTGGTTGTCCTGTTTGATCTATCAAAATTAGCTAGGAGCAATTCTTTATCTTATTTTATGCTTTTCTTTTCTCTTTTGCTGTGATTTGCTAAATTTCCCTCGAAATTCGGTCTGTATGGGATCAGTTTACTCGTCTTCTTGTGATATATGCTGCAACTTTTATTTTTCATTTATAAACTTTTTCTGTAGATTATCTTACTCATTTTTACTTGGTGAATGTTTCCTCTCATATTTTTGAGTATTAGTTATAATCTATAGTTCATCTGCATTCTGTCACTAGTTGCAGTCAAAATCTAATTTTCTCTTTCTTTCGTTACATGTGAATCTGTCCGAGTTCGTGATGAACTCCCTTTCCTGCATTTTGAGAGATCCATAAAGGCTCAAGACCGCCCTTGTTTCCTCGAGTCAACCATAAAATTCGACGAACAGGATCCGAAATGGAAGAAATTGAAGAGATCGCGGAGAATGGCCCAAATTTATTTGATTGTCGTATTGTATTTATTTGGGCCTAAGCCCTTGTCACCTTTCTTTTTCTGTATTTATTTTGTATTAATTATTCGTTTAGTCTAGGACAGGTACGAAAGAAAGAAAAATGGGTCAAAAACCCGAAAAGTCAAAATGGGTCAAAAAAAGCCCAAAACAGGTGGATCCAAAAACCGGTCAAGGCGAACAGAACCCGGATTTGGACCCAAATCTCTTTCCCTCTCTCTTATTTATTGTTTATTTACTAGCTTCATTTGTTAGTTAGTTTTGAGTTAAGAAACTTCCGAACCCCCGAAAAATGCCACTTTGGTTTTAACGACTCGGTCAAATCAAGTAAATATCTTCAAAGGTTTTTACAAATCAAAATTCACTTAGATAAATTTTCACTTAAAAAAAAATCTTAAATGATTTTGGTTTCATTTTTCAAACAACTCTAAAAAAAATTTATCGCAATTCTTAGCCAAATACTTGGTTGCCGGAAAACCGCGTGTTAGCGGATGTCTTAGGTTCTTTCAAAACCTTCATAAGACGTTAATAGGAATCCCCGAACCCCTTTAGCATTTTCATTAGATTTTTCTATTTAAAGACTTTTGAAAACAATGGTTTTCTTAATTTTCTCAAAATTAAGTGGCGACTCTAAAAAGTCGAAAACTTTCCAAAAAACTATTTTCGATAAAACAACATCAAGTTCAAACACCCACAATAAAATGAAACAAAACAACATGCTTACTCAAAATTTAGATAATTCTAAGAAGAAAATTAGTACCTCGGTCTGCTATTTTCTCCGGATTCAAAGAGATATAGATATCTCTTCTTTATGTCATCTTCAGCTTCCCAAGTAGCTTCTTCAACAATTTGGTTCCTCCATAGGACCTCGACTGATGCTACATCTTTTGTTCTTAACGTGAGAACTTGGCGATCGAGAATTTTCACCGGAATCTCCTCATAAGACAAGTTATCTTTGATTCAATTATCTTTAGTTGGAATGATAAATGAAATATCATCCATGAATTTCTTCAACATGGAGATATGAAACACTAGATAAACCGCTGCAAACTCATGTGGTAGCTCTAACTCATAAGCTACTTTTCCTATCCTCGTGGAAATTCTTTATGGAAAAACATATCGGGGGCTAAGCTTTATTTTATTACCCAACCTCATAACACCCTTCATGGTTGAAACTTTTAAGTAAACACAATCATCTACCTCAAACTCTAACTCCTTTCTCCTAACATCAGTATAGGATTTCTGATGACTGTGTGCTATTTTTAGCATTTTTTGAATCACTTTCACCTTCTCCGTAGCTTGGTGAACTAAATTTGGTCTTATCAACCCTACTTCACCCACTTCAATCCATCCAATAGGAGATCTGCATCTTCTCCCATAAAGAGCTTCATAAGGAGCCATTTGAATGCTAGACTGATAACTGTTGTTGTAAGCAAACTCAACGAGAGGTAGGTGATCATCCCAATTTCCTTTGAAATCAATCACACAAGATCTCAACAATCTTCTAATGTATGAATAGTTCGCACTGCTTGGCCATCAATCTAGGGATGAAAGACAATACATAACTTCACATTTGAACCCAACCCTTTTTGAAAAGATTTCTAGAACTATGCGTAAATTGTGCACCTCTATCTGAAATAATGGAGAAAAGAACCCCATGAAGTCTTACTACCTCTTCAATTTACAATTTTACATAAGCTTCTTTTGAATGTGTAGTCTTTACCAGCAAAAAGTGGGTTGATTTTGTCATTCTGTCGACAATCACCTAAAATGAATCATGCTGTTTTCGAGATCTTGTAACCTGTGATGAAATCCATATTAATAATTTCCAACTTCCATTCTGGAAGTTCTATATTCTGAGTCAAACCACCGGGCCTTTGGTGCTCTACTTTAACTTGTTGGAAGTTTGGACACTTAGCAACAATTTTGCAATGCCCTTCTTCATGCTACTCCACCAATACACCTGTCTCAAATCGGGATACATCTTTGTGGAACCAAGGTGAATGGAATATCTGGAGCTATAAGCTTCCTCCATGATCCTCTCTTGAAGTCCATACACCGTTGGTACACATAATCTACCTTGATACCTGAATACACCATCTCCCCCTTGTTCAAAAGCAAATAATTTTTGATTATGAACATTTGCCTTCAGTTCAAGTAAATGGAATCTTGGTCTTGCTTTTCTTACACTTTCAACGCAAAGGATGATCAGCCCCATTCGTTACCACTATTCCTACTTTTATGGATTCCATAAGTATGACTCCCAAGCATGCAAGTTTGTGCATATATTTTGCTAACTCTATCTTTTCTTCCTCAACATGGGCGGTGTTGCCCATAGACGAGCTGCTAAAAATATCAGTAACCAGATTAGCCTTACCTAGGTGGCAAAGAATACTTATGTTATAACCTTGAGTAATTCTAACCACCGTTTTGGTATGAGATTAAGATCCTTCTGGCTGAATACTAACTACAGTCTCTTATGATTAGTAAATATATCAACATGAACACCATAAAAATAATGACGCCATTTCTTCAAAGCGAATACTACAACGGCCAACTCTAAGACATGGGTTGGGTAATTCTTCTCATGGACTGTCAACTGGCTAGGGGAATAAGCTATAAACATGACATGTTGCATTAACACACAACACAAACCAACTCCTTATGCATCACATTACACCACAAAACCCTGATTACCTTCTTGTAAGGTGAAAAGTGGGGGCAATAGTGAACCTCCTTTTCAATTCCTGAAAGCTTTTCTCACAAGCTTCGACCATTCAAACTTAGCTGTCTTTTGAGTCAACTTGGTTAAAGTAGAATCAGATTTTACATGACGATAAATAGACATGTCACACTAATACACCATCACAGTATCACAGAAAGCAGCAACTAAGTGAATCAACAAGGAAGATAATTTGACTAAATTCAAACACACTTCAAATCCATTTAACACTAAACCATCTGAAAATATTTTGTATACATGCATTGGATATAGCAGAACCAATAGTAAAACAATTTCATAGTTTATAAGAGAAGCCATAAGGAGGATGTATCTGTCTTTACAGAAGACAAATTACTAACATCTAACAATGCTCAGAATTTTACAGTAATGTACAAGCTTCAACATTAGCAAGTAAACAAATCTATATATTTTTCTACAAGTACAGTAAGACAATAAAGTACAAACATATGAGCCAAAGTGCCAAACCAAATGCCAATTCAAATAAAACAATAATGCATATCTAACTATTTCAATTCTAGTTTTCTCATTATTCAAATCGAAATGTCATGAAATTAAAGTACAATTTAGACTTACCAATTGCAGAGATTGAGAACCTGAGTCAGTGAAACTAGAGTAGCCGAGTACACCTGCGCAAAAGTCGTGAGAACTGAAAAGAGTAAGACTCGAAGTCTCGAGCAGTCGAGCTTCTAACTTCTGAAATTTGAGCAGTAAAAAATCAACATGAATGCAAGATGAAATATGAATTTTGACTTTGAGTAAAAATCTGACTCATTGAGCCTTGAGATGTCATTGTTACCTTGCTTCCTTGCCTGAGTGACTGCTTGACTAGAGTAGTCGTCGCCTCGTCGGACGCCAGAGTTATTTGAGTAAAATCTTGACTCGTTGGTTAGACTCGTCGCCTCACCTGAGAGACAACAGCAACAACTCGCGTTGCCGGTAGAATCTTTGGACTTTGGACTTTGGAGAGAAACGAGAGGAGCGGGTGCGGCGAGAAGTCCAAAATTTAAAAGTTTTCTAAGTCCTAAAAATTAAAAACCCTAAGTCCCCTAACTCAGAATTGTAAAAATTAGGAATAAAAATTATACGAGTCGTATCGGGGTACCGGGTAACCCGAAATTTTGCCTTGGTAACCCGACCCCCAAACCATTAATCCAATAAAATAATTATTGAACCGAGCCACGAACCAATTACCCAATAATCCGACCTGTTAGCCTAATAAACCGTAAATCGGTTCGGGTTAATGGTTTGCCCCAATTTTTGTATAGGCCTATCCCCGATGGTTAGAAATAGAAAGAGTAAATATGATTTTCAATTTTTGATTATGTACAACTACAAAGTACCAATAATTTAAATTGGATTAGAGCAATATCAAGTCGCTCGATGAAAGAGGTAAGATTTGGAAAAAATTTATAATGGTAGAGGCACAACGAACAATATATTTGTGAGGCTCCATTCTACTTTTGACACTTGGATATTGAACCCTGTTTTGTTTTACCATTCTTCTTCCACTAACTCTTTTTTTTTTAATTTTTTTCTTTTTACTCCTAATAAATTTACAACTCAACTACATAATTAAACAATTGATATGATTAATAAAGGGAAACTTTCACATATAGCCACTTAAAAATATTTAATTACTCTCCATATCTATAGTTTGATTATTACAATTTGTAGCTACATGTTATATGGAGGAGAGAGGCGAGAGAGAGGGGGAAAAGAGTGGGAGAAAGGTGAATTGTATATGTATATTAGTTAGATAATTGTATATTATACATATGTATTTTTATATGTGGAAAGAGAGATTGTGAGAGGGAGGAGAGAGGCGAGCGATACTGAGAGAGAAAGGAGAGAGGCAAGCGACATCCAGAGAGAGAGGAGAGAGGCGAGCGACTGAGGGTAGAGAGTGGGAGAGAGGTGAATTCTTTCTGTATATAATTGTATATTATACATATACATTTGTATATAGGGGAAGCGAGATTGGGAGAGGGAGGAGAGAGGCGAGCGAGAGAGGGCCGAGAGTGAGAGAGAGGTAAATTGTATATGTATATAGGTTAAATAACTGTATATTATACATATGTATTTGTATATTCTGGAGAATTATACATATACAAACATGACTAATTATACAAATTCGAAGTTAGCCCACGTAATTAATGTATAATGTTAGTCACGAGTGGTAATTATAGCAAACTATAGCTATGATGACTAATTAAATAGTTAAATTTACTTTGTTGCGTAATTTTCCCATTAATAAACATGTTAATAAATATTTTTAGTCCTTATGATTGAATATTAAAAATAATTTATCATTCAGTATAAGTTTTTTTAATCTGAATACCCAATCAGGCTTATTAACCAAAAATAATACAATAGAACATCAACCAAACCCAAAAGTGGTTCGGGTAAAAAAATTGAAGGGCAAAATAAGAAATACCTATAGCACTAATTAGAAAACAAAAAAGGAAATAATCAAGTACAATAGAAAGGCAAGAGCTTTAGGAGGTTTCTGAAACCTCATTTCAAGTCCTAATCTTTGATTAGCCGCGTTGAAGCTATGTATCCATTTCTTCCTCAACACTATCATACCCGTCTGACCTTCATCTTCTACAAACAATACCATGCCCGGCTTGTAATCACTTGAACACCAAAAACCTCACAAGCGTTATGATTCGTTATCAATGAAGACTTTTTCAACATAATATGGTAGATATTTTCTGGAACGGAAGGTATGTGATTGTGAGCTTCAGCCCTAAAAGGAATAAAATGAGATAGCGATTCATTTGAAAAACCATGATGACCTACTGCGCCTTTTACCTTATTTTCCAACTTTAATTTTATCTTCTCAATAGATTGAACCCCAAAGGGGATAATACCGTTGTTTAAAAATATGAAGTTCCCATTTAAATGATTAGGTAGCTTACTAATTGAAACAAGTCATTTGTACTCGTAAATGTTGTTTGGTCAATATCATAGCATCTTGTAACATTTGTTCTATATTATCCTAATTCACAGATTCTGCATGTTGCCTATTTTCAATTGAATGATTGTTTGTACTGGTTGAAGTATATCATCTATACTATTAAGTTATGTTTTCTCAATATTATAGCATCATGTAACATGTGTTATGAATTCTCCTTATTTTCATATTTGACATGTTGTTTATTTCCAGTTGAATGATTCTTATACCGGTTGAGATGCTTCATTTATGTTATAGAATGACACCTTAAAAGGTAGCCCCTTCACCCATATATTCAATATCTCTCTATAGGCTCCTTTCTATTTCTACATAATCCCATGCTGATTTAACCTTAAATTTTCCAGATCCACTGGGCATCCACCAAGGTTTGTCTCTTTCCTGTGAAGGGGTTAGACTTACCAAGATTCTATTAATATGATTACAAGTTTCCTCATCAAGATTATGTTGTAAGACTTTCGAGTCCTATACATCCTCATTAAACAACTGATTAACAGATTCCACCTTACCTTGATCATGATTCAAATTCATATGATAATGTAGGGATCTCAATTTAGTAAAATTATCAAATCATACACTAGCACATATATTCTTTGGTTGTCTTCATATCTTCTGATCAAATAATTTTCTTGTTAGTAACATATTTTTCCATTCTTCAGATCCATCTCTTCATTCTATTGTTTGTGGCATATGCCCCATACAATCCTTATTCCACATATTGTTAGATCATAGTGTATTAGGTGTCCTAAATTTCCACCGTAAATTGGCAAATAAAGTCTTAGAGTGGTCAAATAAGGACCTAAATCCCAATCCTGCTTCTTTTTTAGGCACACATATATCCTTCCATGCTATTCAGTGGGTAGATCTTCCCTCCTCTTTCAAGTTCCACAGAAATTTAGCAAACATTCTATGGATATCATATATTACATACATGTGGGTTTTCCCTTCCACAATTGTAACATGTCTAGGATCTTCTTTAATAATATCGTGAAATTTACCTTCTTCTTCTTAGAATGACCCAACCTATGTATGGCAAAGGAAATAAACCTCTTGATAAACCAGTGATCTCCTTCACCAATTGTGTAGAAACATGTTTTTCCTTATTATATACATAATATGAGCTCTTATCTTTATTAATAAACTGTCCTGATTCCTCATATTTTTTTCAAAACTTTATTATAAACTTTAGTTTTTTGTCCAATAATTGTATTGTGTGCTTAAGATAGATGATACGATTTATCACTCCATTTAGGCAATCCATAGCTTTTATAATCATATCTCTCAAAATAATTGATTCATAGCTCGAGAACACTTCCGCAGACGGTATAGAAAGAGTAGGTGAAATGATCTCCTTGCTTGACCCCCCTTTTACAATGGAAAAATCCATAAGCCTGCCCATTTATAATAACTAAATACCAATTATCAGAAAAAGTGTACAAATCATGTCTAGGATCTCAGCAACAAAACCCATCTTCTCAATAGTCAATTGCAATATAGATGTGTTATCTAGTGAAGGGTATCTTGAAATAATCACTCTTTAATCAGCACAATCTCTTCTCTAATAGTCAATTGCTTAAAGATATCTCCAATCTTCTGTCTACTCTATAAGGTCAAAGTCTTCTTGATCCTTTTTTGTTTCTACATCAGCTGAATGAAAATATTATTTGGTTTCCAAACACCAAATTTTGTTGAACAACATTTTTGAAGTCTTCTCTTACAGTCCAAAAATTCAAGAACTTGAAAGGTTTTGCAATAGGAGTATTTCCCACCTCCACAAGTAAGGAGTAAGGGGGCCTGATCAGACCCTGTCCTAGTTAAGTGTTGTAGTTCAGTGTTGCCATAAATCTCCAATAATTATTCATTATCTACAACACTATCTAATCTCTTGAAAATACATGCCTCATCAACTATGACATTCCACCAAGTAAAAGGATTTCGTGAGAAATAGACATCAGACAAATCACATGAGTTAAAACATGCATAAAGCAAAATCCTCATATTCATGTGGATATACTGACAGTCCACCAAGTTTTTCTTAATCTCCAAGGATCACATTAAAGTCACCTCCCATAATTTAAGACATATTGAATTGTTGAATGATTGAGGAAAAATATCCCAATAGAATTTGTATCTCTATATTAGAGCATTTAGCATAAATCACAATAGCTAATATTTGATTTCCATATGAGTTGTAATTGAAGTCAGTTGCTGATCAGAATCTGCTACTACACCTACTTGAATTAGGATTCTAATGATTTTGTAGTAAGCGGTACAAGATCCATTGAAGATAATAGATGTAGTGTCGCTATGTTGGAGCCAAAAAGTGTAGACAATGCATTGTAAATTCTTGAATGGAGGACTTCCATGGAGGAGCATCTCCATATGATTAACAAGAATAATACATTGGTACTTGTACCTAGACATCTTGAGAAGCAGGCTCTTGGAACTAAATGGGTTTCAAGATTATGTTGAATTCAGATGGCACACTCAACAAGTACAAAGCATGGCTGGTTGTAAAGGGGTACACACAATAACATGGAATTGATTATCATGAAAACTTTGAACCAGTTTCATGGTTTGATACATCATATTACTACTTGCAGTTGCAGCACACCAAGGTTGCAAGTATTCCAATTGGATGTTAAGTCTGCCTTCCTTAATGGGTGTCTTGAAGAAAAAATTTATGTAGAGCAGCCTGAAAGTTTTAGAGGATTTGGAGACAAGGTATATTTGTTAAGAAAAGTTCTTTATGGTTTGAAACAGACACCTAGGGCCTAGAATGCACGGATCGATAGCTACTTACTGAATTTGGTGTTTAAGAGTAGTTGCAATAAAGCAACCTTGTATATTAGACTTTAAAATGATGAATTGGGATTTGCATTTGTTTATTAGACTTCAAAATACAAACCAATAAGTATGCCTACAGTTCAAGGAGAGAAGCTGATGAAAAAGGATCAATCTAGTTTGATCGATGCTTGGATTTATAGAAGTGTGATTGGTTCCTTGTTGTATTTATCAGCCACGGGGCCTGATATTATGTATGCAACAAGTGTGCTATCTATAGTGTTACAATAGTGTTGCAGAAAAGATGATTTGAGCTTGTTAAAGCAAAGCTTGGAGTATCCATCAACACTTTCATCAAGGAGTAGTGATGAAGGGTGTTGTTTTTGTATGTGATGCTAAGTGTTGTCATGTTAGTACTTTTGTCTGGATATTTTTGTTATAACTCTGAATTTAATTTTAATAGAATGAAAATACATATGTATTTTTATATTTGGAAAGAGAGATTGTGAGAGGGAGGAGAGAGGCGAGCGATACTGAGAGAGAAAGGAGAGAGGCAAGCGACATCCAGAGAGAGAGGAGAGAGGCGAGCGACTGAGGGTAGAGAGTGGGAGAGAGGTGAATTCTTTCTGTATATAATTGTATATTATACATATACATTTGTATATAGGGCAAGCGAGATTGGGAGAGGGAGGACAGAGGCGAGCGAGAGAGGGCCGAGAGTGAGAGAGAGGTAAATTGTATATGTATATAGGTTAAATAACTGTATATTATACATATGTATTTGTATATTCTGGAGAATTATACATATACAAACATGACTAATTATACAAATTCGAAGTTAGCCCACGTAATTAATGTATAATGTTAGTCACGAGTGGTAATTATAGCAAACTATAGCTATGATGACTAATTAAATAGTTAAATTTACTTTGTTGCGTAATTTTCCCATTAATAAACATGTTATAAATATTTTTAGTCCTTATGATTGAATATTAAAAATAATTTATCATTCAGTATAAGTTTTTTTAATCTGAATACCCAATCAGGCTTATTAACCAAAAATAATACAATAGAACATCAACCAAACCCAAAAGTGGTTCGGGTAAAAAAATTGAAGGGCAAAATAAGAAATACCTATAGCACTAATTAGAAAACAAAAAAGGAAATAATCAAGTACAATAGAAGGCAAGAGCTTTAGGAGGTTTCTGAAACCTCATTTCAAGTCCTAATCTTTGATTAGCCGCGTTGAAGCTATGTATCCATTTCTTCCTCAACACTATCATACCCGTCTGACCTTCATCTTCTACAAACAATACCATGCCCGGCTTGTAATCACTTGAACACCAAAAACCTCACAAGCGTTATGATTCGTTATCAATGAAGACTTTTTCAACATGAATATGGTAGATATTTTCTGGAACGGAAGGTATGTGATTGTGAGCTTCAGCCCTAAAAGGAATAAAATGAGATAGCGATTCATTTGAAAAACCATGATGACCTACTGCGCCTTTTACCTTATTTTCCAACTTTAATTTTATCTTCTCAATAGATTGAACCCCAAAGGGGATAATACCGTTGTTTAAAAATATGAAGTTCCCATTTAAATGATTAGGTAGCTTACTAATTGAAACAAGTCATTTGTACTCGTAAATGTTGTTTGGTCAATATCATAGCATCTTGTAACATTTGTTCTATATTATCCTAATTCACAGATTCTGCATGTTGCCTATTTTCAATTGAATGATTGTTTGTACTGGTTGAAGTATATCATCTGTACTATTAAGTTATGTTTTCTCAATATTATAGCATCATGTAACATGTGTTATGAATTCTCCTTATTTTCATATTTGACATGTTGTTTATTTCCAGTTGAATGATTCTTATACCGGTTGAGATGCTTCATTTATGTTATAGAATGACACCTTAAAAGGTAGCCCCTTCACCCATATATTCAATATCTCTCTATAGGCTCCTTTCTATTTCTACATAATCCCATGCTGATTTAACCTTAAATTTTCCAGATCCACTGGGCATCCACCAAGGTTTGTCTCTTTCCTGTGAAGGGGTTAGACTTACCAAGATTCTATTAATATGATTACAAGTTTCCTCATCAAGGTTATGTTGTAAGACTTTCTAGTCCTATACATCCTCATTAAACAACTGATTAACAAATTCCACCTTACCTTGATCATGATTCAAATTCATATGATAATGTAGGGATCTCAATTTAGTAAAATTATCAAATCATACACTAGCACATATATTCTTTGGTTGTCTTCATATCTTCTGATCAAATAATTTTCTTGTTAGTAACATATTTTTCCATTCTTCAGATCCATCTCTTCATTCTATTGTTTGTGGCATATGCCCCATACAATCCTTATTCCACATATTGTTAGATCATAGTGTATTAGGTGTCCTAAATTTCCACCGTAAGTTGGCAAATTAAGTCTTAGAGTGGTCAAATAAGGACCTAAATCCCAATCCTGCTTCTTTTTTAGGCACACAGATATCCTTCCACGCTATTCAGTGGGTAGATCTTCCCTCCTCTTTCAAGTTCCACAGAAATTTAGCAAACATTCTATGGATATCATATATTACACACATGTGGATTTTCCCTTCCACAATTGTAACATGTCTAGGATCTTCTTTAATAATATCGTGAAATGTACCTTCTTCTTCTTAGAATGACCCAACCTATGTATGGCAAAGGAAATAAACCTCTTGATAAACCAGTGATCTCCTTCACCAATTGTGTAGAAACATGTTTTTCCTTATTATATACATAATATGAGCTCTTATCTTTATTAATAAACTGTCCTGATTCCTCATATTTTTTTCAAAACTTTATTATAAACTTTAGTTTTTGTCCAATAATTGTATTGTGTGCTTAAGATAGATGATACGATTTATCACTCCATTTAGGCAATCCATAGCTTTTATAATCATATCTCTCAAAATAATTGATTCATAGCTCGAGAACACTTCCGCAGACGGTATAGAAAGAGTAGGTGAAATGATCTCCTTGCTTGACCCCCTTTTACAATGGAAAAATCCATAAGCCTGCCCATTTATAATAACTAAATACCAATTATCAGAAAAAGTGTACAAATCATGTCTAGGATCTCAGCAACAAAACCCATCTTCTCAATAGTCAATTGCAATATAGATGTGTTATCTAGTGAAGGGTATCTTGAAATAATCACTCTTTAATCAGCACAATCTCTTCTCTAATAGTCAATTGCTTAAAGATATCTCCAATCTTCTGTCTACTCTATAAGGTCAAAGTCTTCTTGATCCTTTTTTGTTTCTACATCAGCTGAATGAAAATATTATTTGGTTTCCAAACACCAAATTTTGTTGAACAACATTTTTGAAGTCTTCTCTTACAGTCCAAAAATTCAAGAACTTGAAAGGTTTTGCAATAGGAGTATTTCCCACCTCCACAAGTAAGGAGTAAGGGGGCCTGATCAGACCCTGTCCTAGTTAAGTGTTGTAGTTCAGTGTTGCCATAAATCTCCAATAATTATTCATTATCTACAACACTATCTAATCTCTTGAAAATACATGCCTCATCAACTATGACATTCCACCAAGTAAAAGGATTTCGTGAGAAATAGACATCAGACAAATCACATGAGTTAAAACATGCATAAAGCAAAATCCTCATATTCATGTGGATATACTGACAGTCCACCAAGTTTTTCTTAATCTCCAAGGATCACATTAAAGTCACCTCCCATAATTTAAGACATATTGAATTGTTGAATGATTGAGGAAAAATATCCCAATAGACTTTGTATCTCTATATTAGAGCATTTAGCATAAATCACAATAGCTAATATTTGTTTTCCATATGAGTTGTAATTGAAGTCAGTTGCTGATCAGAATCTGCTACTACACCTACTTGAATTAGGATTCTAATGATTTTGTAGTAAGCGGTACAAGATCCATTGAAGATAATAGATGTAGTGTCGCTATGTTGGAGCCAAAAAGTGTAGACAATGCATTGTAAATTCTTGAATGGAGGACTTCCATGGAGGAGCATCTCCATATGATTAACAAGAATAATACATGGGTACTTGTACCTAGACATCTTGAGAAGCAGGCACTTGGAACTAAATGGGTTTCAAGATTATGTTGAATTCAGATGGCACACTCAACAAGTACAAAGCATGGCTGGTTGTAAAGGGGTACACACAATAACATGGAATTGATTATCATGAAAACTTTGAACCAGTTTCATGGTTTGATACATCATATTACTACTTGCAGTTGCAGCACACCAAGGTTGCAAGTATTCCAATTGGATGTTAAGTCTGCCTTCCTTAATGGGTGTCTTGAAGAAAAAATTTATGTAGAGCAGCCTGAAATGTTTTAGAGGATTTGGAGACAAGGTATATTTGTTAAGAAAAGTTCTTTATGGTTTGAAACAGACACCTAGGGCCTAGAATGCACGGATCGATAGCTACTTACTGAATTTGGTGTTTAAGAGTAGTTGCAATAAAGCAACCTTGTATATTAGACTTTAAAATGATGAATTGGGATTTGCATTTGTTTATTAGACTTCAAAATACAAACCAATAAGTATGCCTACAGTTCAAGGAGAGAAGCTGATGAAAAAGGATCAATCTAGTTTGATCGATGCTTGGATTTATAGAAGTGTGATTGGTTCCTTGTTGTATTTATCAGCCACGGGGCCTGATATTACGTATGCAACAAGTGTGCTATCTATAGTGTTACAATAGTGTTGCAGAAAAGATGATTTGAGCTTGTTAAAGCAAAGCTTGGAGTATCCATCAACACTTTCATCAAGGAGTAGTGATGAAGGGTGTTGTTTTTGTATGTGATGCTAAGTGTTGTCATGTTAGTACTTTTGTCTGGATATTTTTGTTATAACTCTGAATTTAATTTTAATAGAATGAAAATACTTTTTTATTGTTTTTAAATTTTAAAAATACTGAAAATTTCTGAACATATTTGAATGTTAAACTCCGGAAAAAATATAAAATATTTTTGACGAAACACCTAAGCTATTATGAGTTTGCTTTTGAATGTGCAATTTTTTTCGGTAAATATGAGCGATAAAAGAAAGAGAAAAAACAACAAAGCTAAGTTGATTCTTCTTCTGTGTAGTGATTGAGTTGTGATTATATTTGATTTGGGTATTGATTTTAGGAAGAAAAAAAGAGGCTCTAGACTAATTAAAAACAGGGGAAAGCGTATGTCGGAATTTGTATCATAATTGGAAAATTATAAGTGACGTTGTGTGAAAAGAAATGAGAAATGACAATACAATATGTTGATCAAAAGTCTTCAACAATAATTCAGCAAGAAATTTTGTTGGGTATTGTGAAAATTGAGAGAGAGAATCGTAAGAGCATGTCATGTCACATACAAGACAAAAAAAATAGTCCTCAAAGAGTATTTTGATGGTAAACTTTAACAATCTCATATCAAAAGCATAATCTATACAAGAACAAAAAAATGAATGAAAGAATCTTTGGATCGCATTGTAAAAAAATACCATGGGAGGGGTTTGTTAGTTTTCTTAACAGAGTTTCATATAAGGATGATATTTACCAAGGTTAAAATATATTAAGGATGATTTTTGTTAAATTTGATAGTTGAAGGATGTATATTAAGTTTTGGCTATAGTTAAGAAATGTTTTTGGCTAAAAATTCATCTATATGCAGTAAGCTTTTGTTGAATGTAATATATGATCCCTTTCTCCAGATTATCTCTGTTTGTCATATTTGTGTTTATTGTAGCTCTCAACTGTAAATAGTCATGATTTAAAAAAATAGGGTTATGTAAAAAAAAAATGTTAAGAACTTCTTTGAGAGCTGAAACATGAATGCATCATTGTTGGATCAACATACCAATTGAATTGACAATTTTTTTTTGTTTCTTCTTTGATTAATAAATGTAGATCATGTTTGATAACACACAATTTTTCAATAATCGAAGAAAGGAGAACTACACAAACTTTTCTTTTTCTCATGATTCCTTGGAGATTAGCCTTAATATAAGTTATTGTTGTATGGTATCGTGATCCCCCGCCCCCACCTGTAGCTGCATTTATTTTTGAAATATAAATATGCTTTGGTCAACTATTTAATATGTTTTTTATTAATATTATTAAATTTCTTCTTAGTACTTTCATATGCTTTCTAGGATTTAGAAGTTGTTGGCGAATTGTTTTTTGCATAGTAAGAAGATGGAAGCATACCATGATGAGTGCAAGAAGGATCGCTTGTTGATTAATGGAAGAAAGGTTCTTTCTTTCTTTAACGTAATGATTGTAGAAACTTTCCTAGAAGTTGTGGTAAAGTGTGATTCTGTGTGTTTCCCTACATAGTTTAAAGTCCTTGTTTAAATATATATTTGGTTTGATAATCATATGTGTAATTAGCTATTATTAAAGTTAATTATCGTATGCTTGTTAATGTGAACATTTGAGCTTACCCACTAGGTTCAACATTATTCATAGTTTTAATTTCATAATTTATTGTCAGTGTTCCTTCAAAGTTTGCTCATACAGTTCCACATCTAAATGATCGGGAGATTTATTTGGAGGACTCAAGTGGACGGCGATGGATGGCAACATTGTGCAACTATAATGGTTCACTTGTTATCCGGCAGGGATGGGCAAAATTTTCGGCTGAGCTTGATGTGAAAGTGGGTGAATTTTTTGTTTTCCATTATGCTCTATATGATCAGAACTTCATTTTTCAAATATTCGGAACAAGTGGTTGTGAAAAGATCATTTTTGATAGTTACATTTGCAAAAGAAAACAACATTAACGGACTTATAAGAAAACAACTATCAAAATGAAAGGACTTGTTCGGAAAAACTCATCTATATATAGTTGTTTCTTGATAATTCCTTTCATTTTATTTTCCTTTGCAAATTTAACTATCAAAATTGATATTTTCACATCCACTTGTTCTGAATATTTGAAATGTAAAGTGCTGAGCATCTGGAACATAATGGAAAACCAAAAATTCACCAACTTTCACATCATGCTCAGCTGAAAATTTGGCCCATCCCTATTGGATAGAAAGTGAACCATTATGTTGCACACTGTTGCCATCCATCACTGTCAACATGAGTCCTCAAAATAAATGTCCCGATCAGTTAGGTATGTAACTGAACGAGCAAACTATGGAGGAAAACACTGAAAATAAATTAATGAAATTAAAACTTAGAATATAATCTTGAACCTAGTGGGTATGCTTAAATGTTCACAATAACAAGTAGACAATTAATAACTATAGTAATAGCTAATTACACATGATATGGTTATCAAATCAAATATACATTTAAACAAGTACTTTAAACACCGTAGGAAAAATAAGTGTACACAAAGAATCACACTTTACAAGAAATTGTAGGAATGTTTCTACAATCGTTACTTTAAAGAAAGAAAGAACTTTCTTTCCATTAATCAACAAGGGATCCTTTTACACTCATCATAGTATGCTTCCATATTCTCACTGTGCAGAATTTTTTTCCGTGACAACTTCTAAATCTTAGAAAGGATATGAAATTATTAATAAGAAATTGAAGTTAAGAAAAATAATACTAATAAAAACAACATATTAAATAGTTGACCAAAGTATATTAAGATATCAAAAATAAATGCATCTACAGGGGGAATCACAATACCATACAACAATAACTTATACTAAGGCTAATCTCCAAGGACTCACCAGAAAAAGAAAAGTTTGTGTAGTTCTCCTTTCTTCGATTATTGAAAAATCGTGTGTTATCAAACATGATCAACATTTATCAATAAAAGAAAAAACAGTAAACGTTATCAATCGAATCGACGTGTTGATGCAACCATGATCCATTCATGTTTCAGTACTCAAAGAAGTTATTAATGTTAATTTTTTTTTTACATAACCCTATTTTCTCGATCATCGTTATTAACAGTTTAGAGCTATAATAAACACAAATCAGACAATACATGAAACAAGTATTGAAGACTGATTCAAATTATGACCTGGTCAATTAAGTTTGTCAGTAGTGTCCTATATTCTAGGGCTAGCTGTTAGCAAATATTATGATCATGGTGCAGTACTTTCTAGTTGTGTTTTGGTTGGTAATTAATTGTTTAGTTAATGGAAGTAGTGGTCACTTAATGACTTAGTAGTTTGTTATTTCAAGTCTATAAAAAGTTGTACTTTCCTATGATTTCATATACAAAAAAAATAGAAAACACTTAAGCTTACAATTCTCTGTTTCTTCATAAAAATGTCAATGCATTGAGTGTGGCACAACCACTCATTCCTTTATTCAAGGGAGAAAGCTACGAATTCTGGAGTATTCGTATGAAAACAATAATCAAATCTCAAGATCTTTGGGACTTGGTAGAACGAGGATTTGTAGATCGTGACAAAGAAAATAGACTGCGAGACAGTAAGAAAAAATATGCTAAAGCACTGGTTTTTATTTAGCAAGCAGTTCATGATAGCCATTTTTCACGGATCGCAGCAGCAACCACATCAAAGCAAGCTTGGTCCATTCTGCAAAAGGAGTTTCAAGTTGATTCAAATGTCATTGTGGTGAGATTGCAATCACTTCGGCGTGACATTGAAACCTTGATGATGAAAAATGGAGAATAAATTATTGATTTCATGTCCAGAGCAGTGGCAATTGTGAGCAAAATTCGATCATGTGGCGAGAAGGTTACTGATCAAACGATTGTGGAAAATATACTTCGAAGCTTGACTCCAAAATTTGATCATGTAGTCGTTGCTATAGAAGAGTCTAAGGATCTATCAGTTTTTTCCTTTGATGAACTGATGGGATCTCTTCAAGCCCATGATGCGAGACTCAATCAATCTATTGAAAAAAATGAAGATAAAGCATTCCAAGTGAAGGAAGTAACAACCAAATATGGTAAGAACAATGGTCCAGCGAGCGGAGGTCGAGGAAGAGGAGGATTTCGTAGTGGTCAAGGTCGTGGCTATAGAAGAGGCAGAGGAAGGAATGATGGGCATAGGAAGTCCAATGAGTAAAGTAACACAAAGAATGGTATTCAATGTCATCATTGTCAGCTCTACGAGCATATAAAGGCTAATTGCTGGTATAAAGTCAAGAAAATAAACTTTGCAGCAACAGAAAATGAGGAAGAGAATTATCTCTTTATGGCTTGCATTGATACAGATCACAAGCCAAGTGATGCATGGTTTATAGATAGTGGTTGTTCAAATCATATGACAGGCACCAAATCTTTGTTCCAGGAGCTAGATGAGAAGCAAAAGGAAAAGGTACAGCTTGACAACGCAAAAGAGATGCAGGTTGAAGGAAAAGACACTCTGGGTATTAATACTAGCCACAACAAAGTAAAAATGTTGGACAACGTTCAATTTGTACCTGACTTAGGATACAATTTATTGAGTGTTGGATAACTAATATCTGATGGGCATTCTCTTTGGTTTGATGATGATGCTTGTGTCATTAGAAACAAGAAATAAGGTAAAAAGGTTTGCATCACTATGACGCCAAACAAGATGTTTCCGCTGGATGTTTCTAACATGGAAAGTTTTGCACTTACTGCAAGTTCAAAGGATGAGTCGAAGCTGTGGCATTTGATGTATGGTCACCTCAATATAAAAGGCTTGAAATTGCTAGTTGACAAAGGTATGGTTCTTCCACGAATTTCTGAAAATCTTTTGCATTTTAAATTTTGGGAAGAGTAGTCTTAATGTTGCTCACAATATTCATTCACTTAAACATTATGCCTAATATGTTAGATCCCACTGCTCATAATAAGACCTTTCTTCAGTAATACTAGTTTCAGTAACAATAGTTGGCTTCTTAGTGTAAAGTGCAACATCAAGATTTAAAACATCCGAGATGGAATTTGATATGTACACACCAATCTGAGAAGTTAAGACCATTATAGGTCGTAACAGAGACAGAGTGCGAATGAAGAGCAAATGTTGCAAATATAATATGCTCATTTGTTAATACTTTGAGTTATGAATTTTAAACTTACTATCAAATTTAGAAATTATTTATAAATTTTTAAATATATATTGATGTCCTCCTTTGGGCGAACATCAAAATAAAACTTTAGAGATATTGATGCTTAAATGTGAGTTTAACGTAATTCAATAATTTTAATGTGTCAAATCAATAATATTTATTATCTTTGGATTAATAAATAAAACTAACGACTCATATAAATTATCTCCTTAATGTTCAATGGTTATAAAAATAAAATAATCAACCTTTGGGTGATCCTTAAATATCTTACAACCAAAAACTTCACTATATCCATAAGTGTTATATCAGTTATAAACATCAAAATAATGGAAAATTGAATATACGTTTAACCATTATTATTTTGAATTAATTCTTCAAATATTAATACTTTGGTGATTAACTAATCTCATATACATAATTTCAAAATAAAGTACATCATAGTAGTGAATACTTATTTCATTTAATACTACCTATTACCGTTTTCAAATACGGAAAACATTAATTCTATGGAAAATCACTAGTTCTTAAACAAGGCTCTTGATACCACATGTAAAAATTTTAATGATTGTGAAAACATAAAAAATCTACGCATTTATAAATCCAATCAATTATTCATGATCGCAGAACTATATAATTTTCGCATAAATCTATTACTATGATAATTCAGTCAAGAATACATACCCGAATTAGCCATAGTGATTTTAAAAGAATCTTGACTTATATTTTGTTCTTTAGAAGTTGTTTCTCTCTCTTGACTTATACTTTATGAATAGCTTTTATGGATAAGACTATATCTTTATGGCAGAGAGAACCCCTTAAATAAG
>JAJJBR010000177.1:0-39365 GCA_022817965.1 Solanum lycopersicoides
AAATTCTTTCAATAGTGCAAAATAAACAGCTCATTATACACTTTCTCAAAGAAAGAATGTACTATGCATATTTATTTGCTGGTATACATACATGCAATCTAGTATATCACAAATTCACCTAACACAATATATATCTACAGTTCACAGTTCTATGCATTTTCAGTTTAGGTTTCAGTATCTACCTAGTTCAGAAGTTTGTAGATGTATCTAAACAACAATGACGTTAACCGGAGACGAATCACCCTAGAAATGTTGGCATCTCTTTTCTTCCTCAAACATATAGTAGCTGAATATATTCACTGAAGAAAGCTGCTATGTACATTCGCCTGTTAAAACTTGAAAGTACTCTTGAAGCATTACACTTGTTATCTTGATTATTACTTGTCCCGGTTAGATTAATGTATTCTGTGTTTCTCAAATTCCGTCTTAACTGGTATAGAACAAGCTCCGCGTGTGGTTGCATACATTAACTACAGTATGATCAATCGCATTGAAGACCAATCCTCACTGCTGCTAACAAGGAAAATATCTCTAGTTCTACCTGATTTTACTGGTTTTTGGGTTATATGTGTAAGCTTTTGTTAGGGTGAGTCAAGTAGTGCATCCAATTCTACAGCGCATCTTCGCTTGAGGGGAGGCCATCTTTGAAACTTTTTCTTGCTCTGTAGAATGCCATCAACAGTCACTAACATTTGTTCAACCTGCATTACAACAAAAAACAAGCTTTATGTATTGTTCTGTGATTGTAATCGTTTGTCATTAGATTTTCATTTTGAATGATTATAATCAAGTTTTGAACATTCTGATTGTTCCATTGCGCATTAGCTACTAAAATGATGAACATGGAAAAATTTGTAGCAGAAGTCCATATTATCAATATTTATGTTACTATGATATGATTAATATTTGCTAATTTTTCTACTAAAATTCAAGTTACTTGCCTGGTTCATTGAAGGCCTATCTGTTGAAAATTGCTGTATGCACAATGAGGCAACCATAAGAATCTGATTAAGCTGTTCTAAGTCGTATGAATCTCCGAGTGCTGGATCGACTATCTCACTGTGTTTCTTGTTGAGAAGCAATGGTTTTGCCTGTAAAATTGATTGGTTTCAGTAGGAGCAATAGGCAATTATATAGTACTACATTTGCATTTGACTAATTGAAAGGAGTTGAGATGATTACATACCCACATCACAACGCTATTACGAGCTTCATCCAAAGCTGGACGTCCAGAAACGATCTCCAACAGTAACACACCAAAAGCATACACATCAGTTTTTTCATCCACAATGCCATGCATAAAAAACTCAGGAGGGAGGTATCTGCCATGAACATGCAAGACGAAAGTTACTACAAAAGGATCTTTTTTCGCATATTTACTATAGGTAAAGCTTAGGTTCCCACAAACCCACCCAAAGGTGCCTTCAACCTGCGATACAGTGAGGTGAGTCCACTTATCAGGGAGCCATTTTGCAAGTCCAAAATCAGTTATCTACACAAAACCAAAGGATCAACAACAAATAGTGCAATTCAATGCGGACAAAACAGAACCCCTACAGTTTGCTTATAGAACTAAGTATTACAGAAGGAGATATTCCGAAATCATAGAAATGAAGTCAGTTTTATGTCATGATGAGTGGTTTGAATATGTTAATACCTGAGCCTCAAAATCTTTTGTCAATAATACATTAGCAGCCTTGATATCTCTGTGGATAATCCGCCTCTGGCAGCCCTCGTGAAGATATGCAAGACCTGCTGCAGTGCCAACAGCAATATTATACCTTACTTGCCAAGTCAATTTACCCCTGTCATCTGAAAATGTTGCAAACATATTAGAATAAAGTAATTAGTTGTTACGAGTCTAGAGAAAGCATCGTTTCATATAAAGAATACTAATGAACATACCACTGAGCATATTGGCTAAGCTTCCATGAGGAGACAAAGGAAGAACAAGGTGCATCCCCCCTTCGACTCCGTAGCCAATTACATTGGCAACATTTGCATGTTTGACATGTACTAAAATTCCTAGCTCAGATAAGTAGTCCGACGTCATTTCCTCTTGAGATCCTCTGGTCAACCTTTTCACTGCCACAGGTTGGCCATCTTTGAGAAGTCCCTTGTATACTTCAGAATAACCTCCCTCACCAATCAAGTTATCTTCCAAAATGACAACAAAAGCTTAGGCATCACAATATGGTTCTACAACATAATACTAAACATACGCAATTCAAATTCGAGAGAGATCATAAACAAACTAGCTCGTACTATGAAGATCAAAATCATATATCCGTTTGAAGTTAGCTCCTCCGAGCCAACTGAAATTTGAAAATCTTTTAAAAGAAGAAACTTGCGTACCAGAGCTAAAGTTGTTGGTAGCTTGCTTAAGTTCTGTGTGGGAAAAATTCTTCCAGTTAGCTTCAAAGCACTGTTGCAAATCAGCATCTAGAATAGGAGCAGGCAGCATTGGCATGCTACGTCGTGCACTCCTACTTTTTCTTTTGGATAACATCTTTATGGAAGGTAATGAAGGTAGCGAAGGAATGGTAGGATGGAACGTATGCAACTGTATAGACGGTCCTTTCTTTAGTCTTTTAATGAATCCTTGCCAACCATCTGAATCTGAAGTGCTAGGCTTGGAAGTAGTTGTTTCAGACTGATCTGTCTGATTCTCTGAAGCTTCTCTTATCGACTCCTCACATACTTTATCCTCTTTGATAACTTCTCTAGTAGAATCCTCATCCATATCATGATCTTCCCCCATACTTAGACTTCGAAACTCTAGCATAAATATGATTAAAACAAAGGTTAGAATATAATTAAAACACATGATATTTAAGATAATACGATGAAAGAAACTAGCATGTTATCACCTTCCGCGGTGAGTGAAATGGAGGAAGCACAAAATAGTAGCTTGGGTCCAACCTTGAAAAGCTCCTCATCGGACTCTTCTTCATCAACATTATTGCAGGTATTCTCACTGTTAACATAATTTGGGAAGCCAGAGATATAAAGCATAGATGTTAGTACTATATTTAGTTTTTAGAAAATCAAGCAAACATTCCTTAAAACAATTCACAAGCAAGGAAAAGGCTTTTTCCACCATTTCTTTGTCCTGTTTCATTCAAATCTGACTCCTCTATATCATTTCGAAAACTATACTATATATTATCAAAAAAAAAAAAAAAAAAAAAAAATCTAGAAATTCAATTGTTGTCAAAAGGACTAGAGCCAACATCAATATGACATTATTGTTAATGTCTTTCTACCTTTGTTATTGTTAAAGAAGGAGAGTTGCAATTGGTTGACGATGATCAACGTTACAACAGTCAAACATCTCATCTAACAGATCTGATAAGATGTATGACGATGTAGAGATGAATTCGCACAATATATACAAAAACACACACAGAGAGCCTTATGGGCGCGCTTGACATTGCAAACACATACATTAAGCATCTATAAATGAAAAAAAATTACAAAACATTTCCCCAGAAACAGGAAATAATAGGTAGAAACAAATAAATGGGGCTGTCCATTATGAAACAATAAACAAAAAAAATCATGATATATACCATGGAGAAACCGAATGTTCGAGAATAGTTTCCATTGATCTTCACAAAAAGAACCCAAAAGCTAAACAGGGATGAATTTAGGCTTCCTCCACAGACACCAAAGAATGGGAGAATTGCAGAATGAATGAGAAAGAGAGAGAGAGAGAGAGAGAAGTTTAGAGGAGAAGAGAAAATGAGGAAAAGGAAAGAGGGAAAATAGTGGTTATGTTATCAACCTGCATGCATGCCAATGTACCTATAGCCCAAAATTGTGGAACCTCAAAAATATATTTACCAAAATGCAATCTAAATAAATATAATCAGAATCCATACCAATAAGTATATATTTGGTACGAACGAAAATATTTTTCTAGAAAATGTTATCTTGAGTGGAAAATATTTTCTTGTGTATGGTTGGTGAATGAAAAATATTTTTAAAAATATATATTTTATTTTTGGCTAGAGAATAGAAAATAACTTTTAGGAAAGATAGTGTCTAATATGAAAACCAACCCCGATTATCGATCTAGGATCCAACCCCAACCACGACCCTAACAGCCAAACCCGGACATGACCCCTAGACCCTACCCAAGACCTGACCTCAACTTTATTTGAGACTTGAGACCTGAAATTCGAACTGGGATCCGACCTCGACCTCGACACTCGAACCTGGATACGACTCTAACGACTGATCTAGGATCCAATCCCGACACCCAAATTTGGACCTACTCTCAACCCCCAACCTGAGACCCAATATTCGAACTAGACCCAACACTGACACCAACCCCGATGAATGATTGGGGGCCTGATCCCGACATCGATCCGACTAGACTCGACATTCAAATCCAATACCCGACTTTCATACCCAGAGCCTGATCCCGACACCCGGCCAAGAACCCAACTTCCGAGCCGTATTTTGATCCCAACATCAACACCTAAATCGAGACCCAACACCCAACCTCGATACATGAACCGTAACCCAACACCAGAATCGAGACTCAACTTTCATATCGAGATCCAACCCCTACCTAAAACCTGACTTCTAAATTGGGACCCGACCCCAACCCGAGATCCAACCCGAACTCCCGACCCTAGTCGTGACATCCAAACTGAGACCCGATCCCAACTCTCGACTCTTGACTCAACTTTCAAAAAGGAAACCAACCTGACACCATACCAGACCCTTTGAACCCTGATGACACCCGATCCCGGCAATCGCATAGAAACCAACACCAGAACCGAACAGGGACCCAAACCCAACCACAACACTAGAATTGAAACTCGACTTCCAAACCAAAACCCAAACCAGGACACAGCTTCCAAAAGGTGGCGTATACTGCATTCCAGTACCTTAGAAAAACTAATTTACATTACAATTGATACATTATTTTCTTCTAACTTACATGTCGTTTTCTTTTTTCCACCTTCCTTCCAATTACTCTTACTCCATTTTTCAATGAAGTCAGTGGCCAATTCAGAATTTAATCATTGTGGTATTCCAAGTTGATAGAATAAAACATATGTTCAATTCTATCTCCATGTGTTTTTTGCAAGCAAATATACATATAACATATTGAAGCCTTAATTGAGGCACTACTCTATTTTAAAAAGCTCAAAACATTCGAGTTAAATAAAATGTACATGAATCTGTTATTGTTGTTGAAGCTATAAATCAAGATAAAATACATCGACAACAAAATGTACATGAAGAAGTTACAATATAGTGAAACAATTTTGGCACATTTAGTTTATTGAGTCAATTTACAGTAAAAAAATACATGCAATATTCAAGCTTTGGACATTTTACTGGGCATTACGAGAGATCAACCCTTCAAAGATGGTATAAAGGTCTTTGTTTTCTTCACCAAAAATTTCAGCTGCTTTCCGCAAAGTTTCCTAAAATGTCCAAAAATAAGCTTGTTATATTTGTACAGAGCAATGTATTGGTAGTTAGTGTCATAAGATCATCATGTGAGGCAAAGCATACCTCTTTCGTTTGCTTGTGCGAGTTCAGTTCCTTAACATTTGCTAGAAAACCACCAAACTGCTCATACGATAGCCGACTCCTGATAATGCACAAACCATCCGATGGTTATGAAATAGAAGTTCAAAGACTCTTAGAATATACAAACATGAAACACAGAGCATATCACAAAGCACACACAAATCTGGTTCGAGAAGACTGACAATCGCCAAAGTTATGGAACATGAAGTTCCGTCCCATTTTTGCATTAGTTGAAGGTCTAAAGTAAGACATTTTACAGTTATCAAATTGAAGAGTAATCTGTTAGTCCTTCCCAGAAAAAATAATGGATTTCCAAAGTGAACACCAAAAATGTTTTCGACATACTAGAAGAAATGAAAGATAAAACCAATTTAACAACAGACTTTCGTATCTTGGTCCATTTCTTTGAATATTCGGGCAACAATATAATCATGTATTATGTCAGGAGGTGCTTACGAGAGCCTTGTTTAATTTTTGGTACAAGAGATCTCCGACTTATGCAATAATTTTCTTCCCCTAAGTCAATACAGTTAGATGATTTTTTTTAAAATCCAAACCTTACAGTTAGATGTTTTGATTCTGAGTTAAACATCAATTACAGTAACTGTCTCATATAAAAAAGGAAAGAAGATTATGACCCTTAGTGGAGGAGGTTGTAGTGAATGTTACTAATGAGACTTTCTTTTAGACCCTCAGGGTGCATCGTGACATCAAAATAAATATTTTTTGTCAATCCTGCATATGCAATTGAACTTTCTCTAACAAAGTGCAGTGGACAGTCAGTACGAAATAGACAATAACTTTGTTTTCAGCAGCAATAGCTTTACCTGACTTGTCGGAAGAACTCTTTTCCATCCACTCGAGCTCGTGCTGGGAGGGTACATGCAAAAGTGGTGACATTCATGTCAGACCTCAGAATATGAGGCTTTAATTTTGTTAAATTAGGGAGGAAGTTGAGACACAGCAAGGTATTCATGCACTATATAGGTGCAAAGTAGGTGAATGGTGGCACTTAGACACATGTTATTCAATAGAAGGTAGTGATAGCCAATAATAAAACTGTTCCTTCTCCCTTGTATTACCTTACTCAAAATAGGTTCTCTGCTAGGATGAACTTAATTCATCAAGTAAAATTTATTCATCCCAGCAACCTTTGAGATGAAGAAAAAACTGTTGTATTTTTAGACTGAACAAAATCCGCAGATATTTAATAATGCATGCCAAAATGAGCAAAGAAAGGAACCCAATATGAGTTTCCAGAAAAAGAACAAACCAGTTTGTGATCCTGCTTCAAGGCCTGACATCGAGCCATGCTGGCTGTAGGATGTAGAAAATGCTGAAGATCTGTCATCATACATGCCTCTTACTGTTGAGAATGAAATAGAATGCCTCCTTGGAGATAGTGGTCTTGGTGACCTTGAAGGAGACACGGATGCTGAAAGACTTGGAGGGGAGCCAGGAGGAGTAAGACGAGGGGTGCTAGTTTGCGATGCTAACAACAGACCTGGTGATACTCGAGGCCTTGAAGCTACAACCATTGAATAAAGATAAAGTTTCTGGTTAAGTTACACAATGCAAAAGTATTTCATAGATTAAAAGTTGCTTAGCCAGAGGTGGTAATTATATCACAATACAGACAATTTGGGTTTGGAGCATACTTTCTGATTCGGCATCCTCTGAATGTGAATATCCACCCTCTGTTGACTGGGTCCGTTGAGGAGGTCTTGAAGCTGGCGAGGAAGAATCTTGATCTGAATAATTCAAACTAGCTTGGTTAAGTGATACACGTAAGTTGAAAATGTTGTTTTAAAGTGCTCAGAGATAAAACACCTTTCATTTTAAATAATTTGCAGAGCTGCTTGTTTCCTCGTACCCCATTTACCCACTAGAAAAACAAGCGCCCAAAACATATGCTAAGAGAAGATGAAAAGGGGAGCGAAAATGACCCAAGTATATTAAACTGTGGACTGCATATGACAAAAGATGTACAAAAGATTGTCAAATCGATAAAACCTTTTAATCTTTAGAACCAATAATAGACAACTTCATGATATCCTCACGAGAAGAGTAAAGTTTCTATATCGAAAGTTGTGGAGAAACTTCACTCTAATAAACATATTTCACATAGCAAACTTTGGAACATATTACACATGGTAAAGTTGGAGCAATAGAACACCTTCACACAAAGATATTTACTGAATATGAGTAAATTGCAGATAAAGAATATAGACATTGAGCAATGACCAAAAAGATAAACCTGATTGGTTTTGTCCATTTTTAGCAAAATCTGGAGCTCCAGCCTGTCAAACACCAAAAGCGACAGATTATTAATGTGGACAACATCTGCTACTTACAAGATTAGCAGGTAATAGTGTTGCCAGTTCCCGTAAATTTTCAGCACTAAGAAATTTAGCCCATTCCCATGTAATAGTATAGTACCCTCAAAGGCATTTTATTTTAGTTATAGGAATAAAATAAGAACAGGAAGATGGAGAAATCCTTCGATTTTCATACAAGGACTTACCGAGCTGTTTTCTTCCTCATTAAGCGATCTCATAAGCGTCTTTCTGAAGGCTTCCAACTGTAAGTTTCAAGAGATCAGTCTGTCAGAACAAATAAATCCAAAAAAAAATACCCTACTACCATTACAGATACATGATGTCAGAATTTCGGATCAAGTGGAATAACACCTTATGGATAGGTGCATTGTGGATGTAGAAGGTTGAGCTCAAAGAGGCTAATATATATATATATATATATATATATATATATATATATAAAGTACACGTGTGCACATTATGACACAGCTTACATAGAGGAAGAAGGTTATCGTTAGCTCCAACTAGTTATGCAGTCGTCCATACTACAATACCAGTCCAATGGCAATGTAATATGAGAAAACATTAGTGCTGGTTCTGTAAATATTAAGCCATTAAACACTTAGATAGTTAGTTAATAAGGAACAAATAGCTACTACTGCTGAATTAGGGCGATGTGTATGAATAAAGCTCCATTTGTATGTCCATTCAAGCAAATAGCGTATGTTAATAAACCACATTAATGCTTCAGAGCTTGCCGAAAGGATGACAGATACAATAGCAAGATGTAATGTACATGTCACTATCTAACCAACGGACATTGTTGGAAACTATAGAAGTACGTAATCGGGTAACTGCTAAACTAACAATTACATACTCTATAGCATGTAGGAGCTCTCTTCACTCCATAAGATCCATAACAAGCCACAAGTTGCTCGCGATAAAATGAAGCTAAAGTGCCTTAGACAAAATACCCCTAATAATCTTGTTCTCCCACCCTTTTTCCCCCTTCCAATTTAACATTACAATCTTAAATCTCTTATAAAGCCATATCATACTACTTTTTTCTTTTCAACTAGCGTGTATTACTAGAGGTCTCAGATCTAAATCCTGGAAATGGAGTCCACTTCGCCAATGGGCTCTTTTAATTTACCCCATAGTGAGCTTTCCCGATGACTGACATGAATCCAGATTAAGCCCTGCCAGTAGACTTCCGATATCGGATGTTTAAAGCAAAAGCAAACATGGTAACCTGCTTAAAGCTTCAAACTTAAATAAAATTGGACTTAGTAAAGCAACATTCAAATCTCAAATGCGAGTATTGACTAAGTAGAGCAACAGCAGCATGATTTGGGATTATTGGAATAATACCTTAGCAACATCACGATTAAGTTTCCTCACAGTATTAGACAGCATTGAATTCTCTTTCACCAAACTCTCCTGCAAAATTCAACCACTACAAACAAGTCAACCCCTGGTCCGAAGTCCGAACAAGGAAAAATCGCCTAAGCTTAACCGGGTCGGGGTCGGGTCGAACCTTTTCTTGCTCAGCGCGGGAAAGTCTATCGGAGGCATCGGCGAGGGAGGAGTCAAGTGAGTCGAGCTGGGAGTTAAGGTCGTTGATGATGTCATCTCTCTCCGATAAGTGGCGGCGTAGAGCGGCGGCTTCCGATTCCAAGGCGGAGATACGCGTGGATAAGGCAATGGAAGTGATCTTACGCGCTAAATCGAGCTGTTCAAATGGATCTGACGGCAGTACTTGCACAATTTCCTCGGGAAGATCGAATTCTGTAGCCATTTTATTTTATTTTCAACTAACTAACTTACCTATTCTAGTGTTGTACTACTACTTTATTATTTAAAGTTTTTAATAGTTTTTTTTTTGTTTTTATGGAATTAATTATTGTTATAATTTGTTTTGTAATGTGAATCTTTTTTGTGAAGGTAATGAAAATAGTGTGTCCACAAGGGAGATGTGAGTAGGATAAGATTGCTTTTTGGAGTTATTTGGTCACCTTCTATGTGTGGTTGTTTTTCTCCTTTCTAGCAAGTTTCCTTTGTTTGGTCATTGTTTGTACTTCGTTCTCGCTAGATCAGTTGATTGACTATCTGAATTTTTAAATTGTTAATGAATAGTCGATTCATCACTTTTCATATTTCTTTCCTCTATTCCTAAATTATTATTATTTAAAAAGAGAAAAGAGAAATTGTATGCTTCATTCGTCCGTTCAAAATTGATTATCTATTTTGCATTGTGAAAATCAATATAACTACTTTGTAATCTAAATTAAATCAAACCAACTTAATGTTTTGTATTTAAAAATAGGAAAATGTATAAGTATCTCCCCTAGACTATGACCGAAATTTCAGAGACACACCTTAACTAAACTAGGTTATATTACAGTATTACACCCCTAACCTATTTTTTGGTAATTTTGTGCATCTTTTTTACTTATGTGACATTCAAATATCTCCCACGAGCCGCAATCGCGTGGAGTCACGGAGTGTGCCACGTAAGACAAAATGTATACAAAATTTAAAAAAGAAAAAAAAGTTTAGGGGTGATAGGACCTTAGTTTAAATTATAATCAATAGTAGAGTGTCACATATTTAAAAAATATATCTAAATAGTTAAAATTTAAAATCGTTAAATAAGTGGTCAATTTTGAACCCAAAGGTGGATGACAAGGGTATTTTGGAGCCAATAGATGGATGGAGGACATTCTTGTATAATTTGCAATAATTCGAGAATATTTTAGACCCTTTTCCATAAACAAAATTATGGTAAATAAAGGTGTGTAGATATGTAATTTTCCTAAATTGTAGCCCTACTATATGATCCTAAGTTCCCATCAAAATTTATTACTTTACTCTTTACCTATTCTACCTCACATAAGATAGTCACACTTTCTCTTAATTGAATCACTTTATTCGTGTAATAATAACTCTAGAATTGCTTAATTGAATCGACAATAATTTTCGTGTGGATTGTTATGTACTAATTGTTTAATTTGTGTCTATCGATACGTATGTCCTCAAAAAAATTATTACTTTTAGACCGAACAACCAGAAAAACTGATCCAAATCGACGGTTATTTTTTTCAATTGGTATGATTCGATTTTAAAATTTTTAAAAACCGACTAAATTAGTTTGATTTTGATTTTAACTAATAATCGATTCAAATCGAACCATTCTAGGGGTGTACATGGTCAGGTTGGTTCGGGTTTTCAAATATCAAACCAAATCATTAGTGTCAGATTTTTAAATCTATAAACCAAACCAAACCAATCAAATTCGGATTTTTCAACCTCGAGTTTTTTTGGGTTTTCAGATTTTTCTGCTAAAGTATTCATACAAACATATAATTTACTTATAATTCAAATATTTCTTCAGTACTATCAAAAATACAACTATTTAAAGTGTTTCTAAGAATATAATACAAACAATGCTATGATTAATGACACTAAAATATGCAAATATTTGTAACGTATTTTAATGTATTATTTGACTTTTAGTTTTGGTTAGTATTTTAACTTTGATTATCTTTTTTATTATTTTGATAACTAAGTATCATAGTCACAACAAATATTGTAAATTAACAAGTCGTAATGAAAATGATCATAATTTGGGAAAATTTCATATATGGCAAACTTAATTGATTAAATAACATTATATAGGTATAGTTTACCTAATTACGTTCTATGGGTATAGTTTAGTTATTTAGGCATCTTTAATTTTGTATATAACGTTTTTTTTTGTTTTTTATTTATACAATTTTCTTTTAGAAAAAGTGATTTGTAACTGAAGCGTTAAATAAGCTAACAATAAATTTAGATAATGCCATAATTTAAGGTAAACATTCAAATTCATTTTTTTTAAAAAAAATAAGAAGTATACAACAATTGAAAGACAAGATAAACTTGTTTCTGCGCTTTGACGAAGCAGCAGTTCATCCATTTTTTTTGTTTGTCCATAACGTAAGTGTATATAAATTTTTTTGGAGTGTTTTTCTTTTGAAAACTGATTTCAATGTTTATCGTAAATGGCAGTATGTTGTAGCAGTAATTTCAATTTGCAGTTGTATATTAAGTTTTTTTGTATACAAAGGTCGTGTTATTTAATTGTATATAAGTATGAAATTTTAGTTTTGTATCTATTTGCATTACTTGTGATATAGTTGTGTAGTATACGTTATGTGATTTCTAATTTTGCATATACAAATACTGAAGTAATGTATATGTTGAAAAAATATATAAATTTTTTAAGATGAAAATTCATAGGATACAATTATATACTTTTTTTGATGTAGTATTTGTATATTAGAAAGAAGATCAGTGTAAACATAAGTTTGTCATTATTTATTAATCTGATTGTATAAAAGTGTTGTATTAATGGCAAGTTCATTAAAAGCCTTCCGACCCCACGGATAATCTATAAATCTACCTGTTTCAATCAAATCAAAGTCCAACCTATCTATTGTTGTTGTAGTAGGTTCGGCGGACATGATAAATTCATGTATATAATATAGAATTCCAAACTTGTATGCATCTTCCTGATTGTCACCTCATACCTTTGCTTTAAAAGCTTCAACCAATCGATCTTTAGTGACAGGAGAATTTTCTGGAAAATACTCAGCGATGATTCTATAGGGTTGATCAGTATCAAAGCAGAAGTCAGCAACATTATCAGAACAATTCAAACCAGAAATTATTGCAAACTCCCTGATTGTGAATTGAAGCGTTGTGCCATTTATATAAAAAAATATTGCATTGACAGAACTACCTTCCAACTCCCTCAACATAAAGCATCTAAACAATTGTGCTTGCACATGACATCTTCTCATTGTTGTCGAATGTGCAAAACATTATGATGTACATATACGATTATATTGATTTGGAGGCAGTTTATTCTGAAGCTCATTCAATATATTGATTTGCGTATAACATTGCATGTGAATTGTCCTTTTTTCACGATTCTTGCAAATAAATCTGACTACCTAAAAAAAACAGGAAAAAGCTACATTATTTCAATCAAGGGCTACATATAAATACATTTTTTGTATACATAACAAAAAAAAGTATAAATAAAATATACATTTATAATTGCGTTTTTTTTTGTATATATATACAAACTTACTTTTTTTTTGTATATTAGTATGTGTACATGAATATGGCACTTAAACATGTCAATATATACAACTGTCTAAATGACTTTGTATATACTACAATAATATATAAACTTAATATATACTTAACTTCAATAATATGTATATACTACAATAATATATAAACTTAATATATACTTAACTTCAATAATATGTATATAACTACTAAAATATACAAATTATAATCATATATGAAATTTTTTCATCTCTATAACTAAATACAATTACTTTTTGTATATGTATACAAAAACAAAAATAATATGGAGCCTTTAATATACAATACACTACTACCCCTATTAAAACTTAGTATATTATTCATTATACATAACTTAAAATATGTATAAACTAATCAAATCTACAGACACGTACAATAACTAAAATACAAATAAATAATGGAAGATATATACAAATAACTAAAATATGTGTGTACTACACATGCAATATACTATATACAACTACGTGACTACAAAAATTACTTAAACAAACAATTTTTTGTATATTGACACCTAATTAACAAAAATATTGTATCTAAAGTTGTGTTTTAAGCCACTACCTCATGATTGTGATGTTCTTCAGATCCGTCAATTTCAGATGCACTCTCCTTTGAATCACTGTTTACTGCTTTCCTCTTTCTTCCTCCTTGTACAATTTTAATGCCTCTAGCTTTGGCATTGTTAAGAACTTTTTGAACTGCCGTAGGGTCATATTTTTTCTTTGATCTCAATTCTTCCATTGTTTGTTCATGTTAAACTTGTTTGGATTTTACCATAGACCCTACATCAAACCCAAAATTTTGAGTTAAACCATTGAAAACGAGGGTAAATTGTCAACAAAATTGACATGCAATGGAATACCTCTAGTAATCCTCATAGATGAAGATGATTCATTCATTCTGATTTTGAAGAATTTGTAATCTAATAAGAACAATCGATTATTTCACCAAAAAAATATGAAAAAAAGTAAGAAACACAAAACATATACAATTGTTGAATAAGAAAAAAAAAATTATACACAACTAAATTTTAGGATTACCTGCGAAAGTTGAATTCAATTTCGGGAGGGAGAAATTGAATTTTTGCCAATTTGAAATTCAAAATCGGATAGAAATATTGATTATAGGAGAAAAAGGTGGAATATGAATAGGAGAGATAATATTTGATTTGTATAAAATTATATACAAAATTAAAAAAAAAGTTTTTATACGATTGGTTTAGGAATAGGTGGTGGACCCCATTAATTATAGAAAAAAAAAAGAAACTATAATTATAGAAAGTAAATAAATTAAATTATACCCTTATTATATAATTACTTAGGGATGTTTGTCATACCATGTAATTTTCACTAATTTAAAAGTACTAAATCATGCTAAAATAAATTTAATAAGTATTAATTACATGACTAAATACTAAAGGAAATTAAAATTAGATTATGTATTTCAATTGTCTAAACCAATGTAATATCAAAAATCATATATTCAATATTATTGTCATTCTTAGTGTTAAATTAATTTTCTTTTTGCATTAGTATTAATTTGATTATTTTATTATATTTACCAACACCTGTGGACTATATAATCTTTATGAAACTATCCAAAATTCTAAGTTTCAAACTTGAAATAATATATTAAAAGATAAAAGTTATGAAAAAGTATAAGAAATATTTAAAAATTATATCAAAGTAAATATTTTTATGTGTAACATAAAAATTTAAAATTAATTATATAATGTCGGATTGGTTTGGTCTGGGGTTTTATTATTTGGAGCTGATATACCCCTTATTATAAAAGTGACTCATATATAACCTTACCGTTATACAAACGGCTCACATATACCTCTGTCATTTATTGTACAACAATCTTCTGATTGTAATTATTCATTGCTCACTGAATAACACTTTTTTCATTAATTAACATCCTAATTTATAATGCAATTTCTTAGTATTGGTAGCATAAAATAATATTCTTTCTATTTCTTATTAATTCAATTTGTGAGATAATGTAAATTATTACAAAAAAAAATCAAAAACAAAATTTAAATGATATTTTTCACTGTTGTTCTTTGTAAAATCGTAAATATAACTTTGTACGTAAATAAAGTAATTATCTTTTAAAAAATATAAAAATTCATTAAAAAATGGCAAACAATAAAATATTTTCAAATTTTTATCTTAAACTCTAAATAATTTAATTATTTTAAAATAATAAATAAATTCAAAAGTTCACTCAATATAAAATAAAGGGAGTATCAAATCAAATAAATTAAGATATCAAAGAAGACTGAGAGAATCAAAGTGAACTAACTTTAAGATGTTAAAATACTGCAACTAATTTCAACCTCTTTGTTTTAGGCTCCCAAATATTGAGGTATCAAATATTTTGAATTGTGAATTTTATAAATTTTATTATCTCTTTGATAATATAGTTTTAAAAAAAGAGTACAAATGACTATGTACTTTTCAATATAAATATTTTAGAACTTTCAATTGAACTTTTCGAATTTTTATAGTAATAGATAATATTTTTACAATAATATCAAAGATACAATTATTGAAAACAAATTATTATCTTATTGATTTGAATTAGTGCTTACTGTTATAAGTGATAGATCATTTTTGTCCTCTTTTATTTTTTAGTTAACATTAAATTTATGGGGAAAAAAAAACATTAAATTATTATCTTATTGATTTGAATTAGTGCTTACTGCTAATAATTTGAACATAATTATACACTAATTCTAACAAAAATTACTGGTGCTGCAAGGTGCAACAATGGAGATAAAAATCTACATCAGAGAGATCAAGGGACTATGAATTAAAGTGTGAAGTCTTTTTATTTAATTTAAAATTGAAGAAGTTACAAAAATCGAATATATTATCTATTTAAAATATTGTTATACGATTCATTTCAATTTTTTGCATGATTGTGGTGGTAGAATTCTCTACTCCAACACACATGACCAAACTTACAAATACACAGCTAGAAGTAGATCATTTATGTCTTTTCATCAAATTTACTTAAATGTACTTTTTTGATTTCAGTATATATCTCCTTTCGTTTTTAAATTTACTTTCTTAGTGTCCTACTCGATTCTTGTTTCGATGGCCAGCTCTATACATGTTATTAATATTTTTATTTTTTTAAAAAATACCTCACAATTTCAATTCGAAGATTGAGCATTCGAGTCACCAAAAAATTTTAATCTTAGGGTCGAAAGTTCAGGTCACCAATGGAGTAAAAAACAGGGGGAAACTACGACAAACTATGTAATTAGACATATTTCACCACCACATATATTATTATTAATTATATTTTCAAAATATTACTTAACTTATCACTACGTGATAGTTTTGTACATATATTAAGGAAGATACACCTAGATAGATGGAGAGGGAGACAAGTGAGCTTTGTTTTGTATCTCAAGTACATGTGAATCAAATACTAGATACGTGTATCTATATACATCTAGTGTGAATAGCTTGTTTTTGGAATATAAGATAAATAAAGGAATGACGAGTCAGATTGGAGAGAGGAGAGCGAGATTTTTTGTGTATCTTTGATACATGCGAATCCTCTTGGATGTAGTGTATCCAGAACAAATTAAACTTAATTTTGACCATATATATTCATAGATACATGTATCTCGACACACCAAAATCTAGCAAGATACGTAATATTTCAAAAGAGAGTATATATCTAAGTAATTAACTACTAAACTAGTCAGATTTAGGTAAGTTTCCTAAAAAAAAAAAGAATTATATGAAATTGCAAACTATTAATTCAAATTAAATTTATAGTCATAGTTTCTTTTATTGTAATTCGCAGCAAACATTCCATGTTTTTTTGTCATTCCATTTGTATACCGAAATATGCAAATACAGGACCCATTTGTATATCAAAATTACAAATGCAGGACATTTGCATACCGAAATATACAAATGCAGAACCCATGTGTATATCGCAATATACAAATGCAGGGCCCATTTATAACCAAAATTTACAAATACATTACCTATTTGTATACTGAAATGTACAAATGTAGGATCCATTTGTATATAGAAAATATATAAATAGACCCAAATACATTTTTTTATGCATATGTATACCGAAATATAAAAAATAATAGTCATTGAAAACATACAATTTGCTATGAATCGCAATTATACAAACTATAGCTATAACATGCAATTATGATTTAAGAAAAGGGCCTAAAATACCCTTGAAGTATTAGAAATGGACAAAACTATCCTCCATCCACCTATTGACTTCAAAATACCCTTCTCATCAACCTATTGGCTACAAAATACATTTGTCATCCACTTTTGGGTTCAAACTTGACCACTTATTTAACGGTTTTAAACTTAGATTATTTAAATATTTTTGTAATATGTGGCGCTCAACTATTTGTTATAATTTAACTTATTAATATAATTTATAAACCAATCAACTATCCACCCATTACTAATTAAACCCCACCCAATTAATAAACCCGCCCCATTCCCCAATGAGTATTTCTACAAATTTGAGACGAGAATGTCTATAGAAGTGTATTATCATACTTCAAGTCATTAATCAAAATATATTATAATTCAAATGTCTAAATAAAAATTACATATAAACTTAAAAGTTTGACTATGTTCATCTTAATTATTCATTTGTCTCATTATGTGATGTTACTTAATAGATAACTTTTTTAAAAAATACTATATTAAAATTTTAATATTTAAAACAAATAATAAATATTATAAAATTATATTTAAAAAGTGCATGAATTAATTGGGGATGTACTACTTCTTTACCTTTAATCATAAATTTCAAATTCGAGCTTGAAAGAGAATCTTATTGAAAGTGTCCTCCTAAATAAGCGGCTCAACCTAAATTTAATTGGGGCTTCAATTCAGACTCGAATAATTTTGGATGTCATTTTCAGGAATCTATAATTTCATCGTGTTTTAATAGTGTTTAGGGCGGTTTTAATATTAGAATTGATTTATTAATTGTGTGGGATTCAATTAGTAATGGGTGGTAGTGGGTTGGTTTATAAATGATATTAATAAATTAAAAATGCCCAATAGTTGAGCACCAGTTCAAATTTAAAACCGTTAAATAAGTGGTCAATTTTGAATTAAAAGGAGATGACAAGAGTATTTGGAGTCAATAGGTGGATGAGAAGGGCATTTTGGAGCCAATAGGTGGATGAAAGATAGTTTTGTACCATTTTTAATACTTCAAAGGTATTTTAGGCCCTTTTCCATTATAATTTTTATGTTTGCTAAACCTAAAATTTAAGGGAAAAGGCATAAATTATCCCCTGAACTTGTGTCAGAATGTCAGCTACACGCTCAAATTATTGTGGCGATCTATTACATACCTAATCTTGTTCAAAGTGATATTAATGCCCCTTCCGAAAACAATCTCAGTTATGTGTAAAACAAGTGTTGTACACACATTTTCAACATAAATAATATTTATTTTAATTTAAAAAAAAAAACTATCTCTTGATATTTTCTTAAACTTTTGCAAAAGAATAAAAATTTGGCATCTTTCTCCTCTCACCATACATTTCGCTTTTTAAAATCTATTTCTTCTTCTCCATCGTTCATAAATTGAAGAAAAAAAATAAAACTTTGAAGAGAAAGTAGAAGTCAGAACGTCAATTATGAAGTTAAGAGATGTTGGTGGTGGCCATAGGTGATGGGCAACACCATTGTTGCCGGTGGCACAAATATAATTTTCTGCAAAATTCTTTTAAAATCTTGATAACTAGTATGTAAATAAAACATTTCATTAGTATTCTTTGTGTGTGATGACTAATCAAATATGCTATTGATGATTTGAGACATAAAAATGACATTGTGGTGGTTGTAGATAGTGCTCCGGCTAGAATAGAGAAGACAAAGATGGATAAATTATTTTCTTCCATGAACTTTTGATAAATTTAGAAAATATAATCATGAATATTATGCATAAATGTTGTAAGATTTTCAATAGAAATCATTGTTTTTCTCGTGATTATTTTTCGATAATCTTCTCCGGTGAATTTTCCGGCTAATTGGAATGGAAAAATCATGAATTTTAAGTTGAATATTATTAACTTTTCTTTGAAAGTCATCATGTTCTCCACTCCTTTCTAATTCTTTTTCATAGTTTCTCTTTGGGTAGAGTGTTGGATGTGCTTCTATTAAACAATCAATTCTAACAAATGTTGTGATTTGTAATGATCCAGAGGTCATTTTTGTAAATTTTTAAAAAATGACCATTTTGTCCCTCCTGATGATTGCCTCGAGTCATTCATGGTTAGTCGGTAAAGTTAATTTTAAGAATTTTGAACTATTTGATAAATACGATTACTTAATTGATGGATATTTATTAAATAATTAATTTATTTAGTTTTTAATTAATGGGTTAAATCCATAATTCATTTAGTTACTCATGTAAAATAAATTAAACCTAAACTTTGAGAAGAATCGTAGAGTTGGTGCGGCATAAGTCACAAAGTAAAAATAGGACGAGCAGTGAATCCTCTTCCTTCAGGTAAGAAATCTAACTAAAATTTTATGATAATTATATATATATATATATATATATATATATATATATATATATATATATATATATATATATTTGCAAGTGAAAGAGTTAAAAACCAAATAGTCCAATTGGTGAATAAACTTTCCCCACTAATAATCATGTATGTGGCGTTAGTTCTGATGGGAGGAAAATAATTTAATACTTAAATTATGTATTCCATTGGAATTTGGTCTTTAGAGGATAAGTTTTTTGAGTGGGAAATATTTGACATATTGATTAGTGTATTATTGGTAAGTTTTAGATAACAACAAATTGTGTTAAATTATAGCGACTATCTACGGGTGTAACGGATTGATTTTTAAGTTACTCCAATATTGGTATTTCAAATTAATGTATAAGTATTATTTTATGGGTTACTGCTAACAAGAACTGGGACTATATCATAGGGCAATTATGACCAGTGATTAGGGGATGTGATATTATTGAATAGTCATTAATAATATTCTTTCTAAAAGTATTCCACGAGAACATATTAGTTAGAGTTTAAGTATTGATTTCGTAACTTGGTTTTGATTTTGAAAATTTTGTAATTATCTCATTATAATTCAAGTTTTGATATACTGAGATAGGTAATTAAATATCGGATGAATTATATTCTATGGAAGCTATTAAGGTTGTAGTCTTAACCTTAGGCTTGAATTTGAGAACTCTGAGAGTTGAAATATTAATTGGCATCAAGATTAGAAATGTAATTATAGATTTGAGTGAGTTTTTTGGGTATATACTAGAGGCATAATAATATGGGTGTTGTTAGTTTTGAAATCTTATTGTGGTCATTTGTTTGAATAGATTGCTTTGAGTTGGAAGTTTAACAAAAAGTGAAGGCTCAAGTCCCGGCGTAAATTCTTGATTGATTGAGGCAAGTGGATTTCTAAACCCTTGTTAAATGTATGAAATGCGTGTATTTCCTTGTGGTATGTGTTTGGGAGTAATGGGATTTGGTGATGTGTTGACTTGTCCACATTTATTAATTCTAATGATGAAAAAAAAGGGTAAAAAAAAGGCAATATGATTAATTGTTTGTGAGTGATGTGTTGATAATGGAGAATGATTTGAAAGGCTTGTTGAATCATTGTTGATGTTGTTGTGAATTGTGCAATGTTATGAAAATGGTCATCTCCTTGTTATTTTTGTGAACATGTCATTTGCATTGTTCTGAGATATGGTTGTGACAAGTGTTATGTGCATTGAGAAAGAATGAGAAATTAAAGAGGATGTATCATTTCGAGGGACGTATCGCGCGCCTTGATGGATACTATATTTCGAGAGACGTATCGCACGCCGTGATGGTTAATATTATCGAGGGTCGTATCGCACGCCGCAATGGATGCATGGACAGATATGTCCCCCATGGGTCCCGTACTAAGAGATAGCGGGTGTGTATCGTTAGGTCAGACATGCATCACTATACTTGACATTGCATTTCATTGCATTGCACTTCTTTATTATTGGTGAACTTGATCTTGTGTGTTTATGATCTTGTGAGTGTCTTATTGTGAAATTTGTGACTGATAAATATTGAGCATATTGTTGAAGAGATCTAAATTGTTAAAGGTTGTTGTTGAAAAATATGAAACTGATAGAGTGTTGTTGATTATATGAAATTGTTAGAGTGCGGTTGTTGAGCTATGTTCTCTGTAAATCGTGAACAGTTAGGTTGGGCTGCTTTTATACAGGTTATAGTTGTGGAGGTTGTAATTGATGAATATTAAACTTGTTGTTGAGAATATATGATGGTCAGAGTGTTGTTGTTGAGTTATGTTCATGTAAACTGTGAGTTGTTAGGTTGAATTGATTTTTATGCAGGTTGTAGTTGTGGAGATTCGGTTGGGGTGGTAGGAGTATCCGTATTTTATACCCTTAGCTTGTGTTTAGAAGTTTACCTGCTGAGTATCGTGTGGTTTGGTACTCACCCCTTGCTTCTACATTTTTTTGTAGGTTACTAGCTCGGACCTTTGTAATATATTCTCTTCTTTTCTGAGGCTTCTTAAAGATTTGTGAGGTACCTGTTTGTCAACTCAGCAGACCTTCTTAATCCTGTTTATGATCTTGTTCTATTCTAAAAACAAGGTCATTTGAGACTTGTAATTTCTTTTGAATCAATTGTAATGCTATAGAGGCTTGTATACGTGACAACCAGATTTTGGGAGTGCTTTTGAATTGATTATGAAATTTTCACATTTTATTGTAATGGTTGAGTTTTAGGCTGACTTGCCTTGGTGGTATAAGAGGAGTGTCATTACGTCCCATTTTGGATCGTGACGTGATTCCTGTAGACGAAGAACTCAAAATTAAGAAAAATATAAATGTATTAAGAAATTGAGGCCACCAATAAAAAGATTAAAAAAGAAAGAAAGTTAAAATAATAAATATATTTAGAATACATAATCATATAATGACCAATAAAATTGTGTCGTGTTCAAATTTGTCATCCTAACAAATATTTTTTTTCTCTTCACGCACCTTAAGGAAGGTGAAGACACTTTTTTTGTCATGTCACGCTCTGAAGGGATATTAGTATTCCTTTGAATACGATTAGGTGTGTAATAGATCATCGTAATAATTAAAGCGTGTAACTGACTTTTTGATACAAATTTAAGAAGAAATTTATACTTTTCCCTAAAATTTAACTCGGCAAAGATCCTTTTAAGTGGGCTTACTGATAATGCCCACACCTTAAGAAGCCCAAAAGCAACATGGGCTTTGTTTTAGCCCAATTTATTTCAAGACCTGTCGAGAGTAATGAGCTCCCTATCATAATTCACACAGTCCATATTTTCCTTCTTTTAAGAAGAAAATTAAAATTAAATATGACTTCATATGATTACTTAATAAATAGTACTCCATTAAAAAAACACAGATATATTATAAATGATCTCATAAAAGTTACTACTTAAATATTATTGTCATACTTATTATTATTATTATTATTATTTTCATGAAAGGCAATTCAGCTATTCAATTTGTGGCCAGATTCTTTTATGAAAATGGATTTGCTTTAACCTGCTTTTGTCCCTTAAAAAGTAAAAGAATATGGTGCAAAAAAAAAGTACAAAAATGACATGCACAAATATTATATTCTTCTTTTCAAATCTAGAGCATTTTTTTATCATTAAAAAAAGGACGCTAATATATTACTCCCTCTGTCTATTTTTATTTGTCATGTTACGCTTTTTAAAAGTCAATTTCACTAATTTTTAAAATTAAATTAATATATTAATTCGATATTTTAAACAAAAAATTTAGATATTTAAAAATTATATGAAAAGTACACTAAAAGTGCAATTTTTTGCATATCAATATGATAAAAAAAATACATCTTAAAATATTAATCAAAGTTCTTAAAGTTTGACTCTATAAATAAAAATCATGACAAACAATACCAGACGGAGGGGTACTACTGTAAGACCATCTTCAGCACTACTCTATTTTACTCTCTACTCTCTATATTTGGAGAGTAAAATAGAGAATGTCCTCTCCGACCACTCTCTATTTTACTCTCTACTCTCCAATTATAGAGAGTTGAATAATAGTTCTCCAAATTTGGAGAACTACTATTTATACTCTCTATTTCACTTTTTGAATATCATATTATTATTTCTAGTTTTTGTAATTAACATATTACTTTTTATATAAGGTTATTAATTAAATCAAAATATATGCAATTCCTTTTAAATTTAATATAACATTTTTAAAAATACTTTATTTATATATACTACTTTCTTCTTAAATTAATAATATTTTAATTTTTTTTAATTTTCGTCACTTTGTGATAAATTCGATGTTATATTAATTTCCACTATGAAGAATGCACAAAATTTAAATGATAAGATAAAAATTTTAATTTAAAAATATAATACATAACATAATAATTTAAATACAAGATAACAATAGATACAATGCATAACATAATAATTTTAAAACTCACAACAATAATTTAGTAATCCGGTAAGTAGTTTCTAGATTTAATGATATTCAAAAAAAAAATTAGCATATGATTTAAAGAAGTTGTGATTGTAATTGCTGTTCTGCTTGTTGATTCTTTTTTTCAATTATTCGTAGTTGTTCTTAGAAATGTAGAATAATATATAATTAACATTAAATAAAAATTTAAAATTTTATATTACATGAAATTATATAGGATGATTATTCATAAAAAAAATTATATTATGGAATAAGAAAATAAAAAGGAAATAGAAATAACAATATAATATTGAAGAGAGAGAAAAAGATTCTTTTTAAAGAGTAAAATAGAGAATTGGATTAACGTTGATGGTCTGGAAAAAAATAGAAAACTCTATATTTGAAGAGTAAAATAAAGTATAGGGTTGGAGATGCCCTAAGAAGGTGCATCCAATTGTACTTTTTGGGATCAAAATTATGTAAATTTAAGGTTCAAATTTGATCACGGGATGATTTCGCTTACCGATCTGATGTATCAGATATCGATTGATTCGATAGTAATTTAGCAGGTATCGAATATTATCAGTAGTTTAACAACTAACTTTTAATCTCTATATTACCTTTCTTTTTCTTGATGAACGCACCTTATATAAAAGATGACTTCTTTTTCTATTTTAAATACAGTAAGCAATGACTTAAAATATAGTAGTACTGACAAAGAAACAATATATAGTTACTCACATATATTATGGTATATAAAATATTAAATGAGGGTGATATACCTAGAATAAATGTGTAACTATAGCAACTCTCAAGGGGTTGACGCTTTATCCGATAAAAAAATTTAATAATTCGCTCCCGACTCCCACACTAATAAGCCTTTAATTTAAAATTTAATATTTTCTTCAACCATTTATTTGATAATCCTATATCAATATCTTAATAAGCTAATTTTGTGATGCTTTATTAATTACGATTTAATTTTGAACGCTCCTAATTTAGAGGTCAAATTATAGAGAAAATAATAGATTGATCAACCTCAAGCACCATTATTGGAGTTCTTAAATGGAAGAATTTAATTTTCACATCAACTTTCATCAACATATATTAAAAGTTTCCAATAAAAGTTTTTTTAAAAAAAATAATTAAAGACAGCTGTAGTATTACTAGTGGTGTGGAGTTTGGTATTGATGAAAGGAAAAGGCAGAGTTATGTGTGATAAAGAAGTTAACATTATTTCTGGTCGAGAAAGATAGACATGAACTATTTTGGACAATGACATTATTCTATCATCTATGTATTCCCTTCACCTAGTCAAAAATTGACATTTCATTTTGTTTTTCTTTTGGTACCACTGAATTGACATAAGGGTATTTTTGGTAAAGAGAATAATATTTTCTTTATTTTTTATATTTCTTTTTAAGATAAAAGTTTAAAAAAATATTTTTTCTAGAATAACAAGTTTCTCAAAAATAAGAAGGGATAATGCACAAGTACCCCTCAACCTATGCCTGAAATCTCAGAGACACAGTTATACTATGTTAAGGTCCTATTACCCCCTGAACTTATTTTAGTAATAATTTTCTACCCCTTTTTTGCCTACGTGGCACTATCTTGTGGGCCTATCGCTGGTTGACTTTTTTTTTCAAACTAGTGTCACGTAGGCCGAAAAAGGGTAGAAAATTACTTATAAAATAAGTTCAGGGGGTGATAGGACCTTAGTATAGTATAAGTGTGTCTCTGGCATTTCGGACATAGGTTGAAGGGGTACTTGTGCATTTTCTCAAATAAGAAAAATGACAATAGAGAAAACAAGTTCAATAAGTGACATTCTAGTCATCAACATGGGTTGTAGTGCACTGGTGGGAGTATTTCACCCTTAACCACAAATCTCAAATTCGAGCCTTGGGTTAACATGGGCGAATCCAGGATTTCAAAACGATTGGTGCACCAACAACGATAATGCGCTTAGTTAAAGTAAGTGTCCAATATTAATTTATATGAAATACAAAACTACGATATTCATGTATAAATAAATTAGATGATTCTAATGGATAAAATGTCTTAGGTGAAGTGGTGGTTTTAAATTTTACTTTGCACTTGTGAGGTCGCAAGTTTGAAACTAGTCCTCCTCCTATTTTGTTCGATATTTTTAAACTTCATAGCTAAAAAAAAGTTTTTTAAAAAAATGAGCAGATGAGGATTTGAACCTAATCCCTCCATTTATTTGATATTTTGAATTTCATAGCTAAAAACGAAAAAAAATAAGAAATGGAGCAGATGGACCTAATCCCTCCTCAATGGAGTTCAACATCTAACCCAACTGACTTTTGTGTTTTTTGGGTGCCTAATAAAATATATATTTATCTCAAAGTATAGATATATACATATATATATATATATAATTTTCTGATGTTAACGTATACACGTGCACCCGTAATAATACACATGAATTCGCCCCGGTAATATTCTCGCTCGTACCAAACACACCTCATTGCCAACACTTCTAAAGAATTTTACAATTACTCCAGATTTTTTATATTCCTATCTTTGTTTCTTTTGATTACTACTATAATCGAGTGATTTCCCTTAAGATAGTTTAACCTCGTTCGTTTTTTTTTTTTTTCATTCTAAATGTAGGAATATTTTGAATTGAATATACATTAATATTATTAAGATGCTGTCTAAATCTGGATATTGAATAATTAAAATTATTCATTTTTAATGCATCTATATAAATAAATAGTTTTTATTTATATATAATTAAGTTTAATAAAATCCAAAAAAAATTGCAAAAAGAGAATCTTAATTTACTTATTTTAGAAAAATATTACTAGTTGTTTGGCGAAGCACAATTAAAAGCTAGTAGTTGAGTTAGTCAACTAAAACACCTTCGAATTGGGTAGGATGTAATTGATGCCCGAGTTAAAGTTGTCCGTCAATTAATTTATATTGCGTATGTATTTAACATTGAAAGGTGTTATCCACACGGATGACCCGAGATCAAATCTCTCCTCAATGTCTTCTGAGTCGAGTCTGTCGCATTGCTTGGTGCGGTTTACATCCCCTGTATGGTTTGCAGACTATTACACATTGGGGGATTTACCCAGTGTTCACAAAGTGCTCACCCGAAGGACAGAGAATGTGACAGAGGTTATAGCGACTGCGGGTTATCCTAAATTAAAAAAAAATAAAAATTATTAAGTAAATAATTAAATTAAATGAATTAAAACAATTGGCTAATTATAATATATTTGACTCTATCATAACAAAATTATGAACCATAGCACATTGGACAAAGTCATCAACCTCTAAAAATTTAAAAATTGGATACAAAGTTTTTGGGACATTCCAAGGGAACAACACAACTGTCTATATACATATCATATGGTACTGAAAAAGTATTTATTTTATTGAGAGGAGGGGGGTGGGTGGGGACATAAACCATATTTGTTTCGGAAAAGGGTCAAAATTGCCCCTAAACTATGTGAAATAGATCACTTATACCCTTCGTTACATTTTGGGATCAAAAATACCCCCGCTGTTATCCTAAGAGACCACAAATACCCTCAAGAGTTAACACCCCAATTTTTTAGTGACGTGGCATGCCACATAGGACTAATCCCTCCACCTAAGCGTTGCCAACTAGGATTCATTCAAAAGAACTAGACCTTTAGCGGCGACAATAGTTGCCACAAAAGCCCAAAAAATCGTCACTAAAAGTTTTTAACATTAAATTCTAATTTTGTATTTTTTTCTTCATTATTTTAAAAAAAAAACACAAATGATATCGATTAAGTAGGAGTTTGAAGACACTGTTTTATTTTTATGCTGTATGAAAATGTATAAAATGTACAATGATGCATTATATAGTAGGAGATGTGAATCGAGAAGTAATTTTCATGATTTTTTGTGATAATATTCGGTGTTTTTAATATTAATATTAATATTGCAAGTTATTTATTTTAGAAAATTAGGTTGCGATCGAAAATTAATTATCATATTTTTTTTATTGAAAAAATAGATTTTACTATTAGTCGTCACTAAAAATCACTCATAACCTTTAGTGACGATTTTTTGGGCTTTTGTGGCAACTATTGTCGCCGCTAAAGGTCTAGTTCTTTTGAATGAATCCTAGTTGGCAACGCTTAGGTGGAGGGATTAGTCCTACGTGGCATGCCACGTCACTAAAAAATTGGGGTGTTAACTCTTGAGGGTATTTGTGGTCTCTTAGGATAACAGCGGGGGTATTTTTGATCCCAAAATGTAACGAAAGGTATAAATGATCTATTTCACATAGTTCAGGGGCAATTTTGACCCTTTTCCGTATTTGTTTGGTACCTTGCATTTTACTTCTTATAAATAAAAATAAAATAATAATAATAAATAGGAATTTCATGGACCCCATATGCCTTTTGAGAGATTTCATAAACTTGTTCCCTCTTTTATTTTTTATCTCTTTAAGTGGAAAATTATTAATGACTGAGCTGTTCATGGGGTCTAATAAAGTTTGTGGATATCTTTATTGATAAAGAGAAAGTGATTTGGAATTATGTAGTATAATGATACATAAACTTGATGTAGCATATAATCGAAAATACTAATTAGAAGATCTGTTGTTTACCTTTTTAATTTGGATAAATTACAAAAATCACGTTAGTTTAGGAGTTAATTATTTAGATACACACTATTTTGTAATATTACAAATCTTACCAAATTTTGATGCGTTCAGAAACATGTTTCTTGGGATACATGAAGTCAAAATTAGGTGTAATAATTTGTTCTAAATACATTTTATCCAAGTAGATGTAAGATTAAATACTTTATAACATAATATAAGGATCTTAAACACGATAATCTTACCTAGAGATCGTTAAGGGTACATACCTGATGAGAAAGACATCATCACAGTTAAAAACGGAAGCGTATGTTACCACAACCGTCAGCGATGAAATTATTGTAGAAAATATGTGGTTAATCCTAATGGATGGAGGGAGGACCAATTTATAGAGGTTATGATTTAATCTGGTACGTCTATCAAGTAACCAATGTACGGACGAGATCTATTCGTTATTAAGTACTATTTACGGTATTACTTGGGTTACAAGTAAACTTGGTCATATAAGTAAGAAATAATTAATAATAATTAAATAATAATTCTTACAGTAGATTCATATGTATATGAGATACATAACAAATCTCGCTCGTTTCTCTCATCTGACTCACCTGTCTCACCTCCCTCCCCTCTCGTTCACCACTCTCCTGTGTATATGTAAGATATATATACATGACTGTCTCTCTTGCCTCTGTTCATATCTCGCTCATTTATCTCCCTATTTTAGTGTATCTGGTTACAAAAATACATATATCTAGGCATATCTTTATCAATATATGGTAGGAAGTAAGATACTCTTAATCAATGTTAAAATACATAATTATTTGAAGTATAGATAGAATTAATATATATGATATACAGATGTATGTATAATAAGGTATTTTTTCCCCTTTATTTTTAGTGAAAAATATATCTACAACAATCACAATTATTCTATCGATCGTGGAGAATTTTGAGAAAGTAAATGATTTCACTTGTTTTCATAACCTGAAATTCTCAAAATATGTAGAGCATTTTTTTGTGAAGTTATTCCTAATTTTATTTTCAATACCCATAATAATGTATTTATATATTACAAAAAATAGGGTTTATGAGGAGGACAAACAAATGAGTTAACTACAACCCCAAATGGTTGGATTTGATCGCTATTTTCAATATCTTTGTCTCACACATTAGGAAGTGCTCAATCGTTACGAAGCTAAGTAAAATACATTCTCGTTTAAATTCTCTTTATTAGTGCGACCGACATACTATGAGAGCATTTTGTTATATATATTTTTTGTTGTTCATCTTGTATTCCTAAGATATTTAGAATAAAACTTAGAAAAACATGGTAAGACACAACAAAGTTTAAGAAAATTTTCAAACTAAAAAATTAAAATTAGTAGAGAAACTAGAATCAGAAACAAATTAGAAAAATATACGAATATATTTTTCTTAATGAAGAATTGTTGTCGATCTCTGTTTAAAGAATCTTATTGATTCCAACAAACTTTGCAGAAACACGAAGTTACCAAAGTTTAATGAACCAGAATCTGGAAAAACAGAAAGAAATCAAGCCCACTGAATGCACAATGTTCCCTTAAGAAAATTATTCCCCTCTAGTATCGGAGGTTTGATTTGGAATATGTCCTCCCTGAATAGAATGATCTCAATCACCAGTGTATTGATACTCAAAACGCTGGTGTCAGTGAGCCACTCAACGGCAGTAAAGTACACTTAGAATACTAGATTTAGTAGTAGAAGAAGAAGTCACAAAATTTCTCTCTTTAAAATGAGAGGAAATCCCTCAATTTATAGAAAATAAAAGGTAGTGCGAAAAGGTTCTTATTGTGCCTTATCGGAAAGATCACAAATCCTTGAAAAAGTCGCAATCTTTTGGAAATGTCGTCACCTTTCATAAAAATCATAACTCTTCATTTTCCATTCATAACTTTTAAAACCCAACATATTTCACTTGCAAGGAATATATAATTTCTCTTGTCATCATAAAAATTATCATGTCTAGATAGTAAGAAACATGTGTTATATATATATATATATATATATATATATATATATATATATATATATATATATATATACATATTTCACTTGCAAGGAATATATAATTTCTCTTGTCATCATAAAAATTATCATGTCTAGATAGTAAGAAACATGTGTATATATATATATATATATATATATATATATATATATATATATATATATATATATATATATATAACTGTGATATTAAAATCTATCTAATTATATGCTCCTCAAATTTTCTATCAAATATGTATTTTTAAAAATCAAATTCGACCCGACATGGCAATATTGAGTTATGCTGAGTGCTGACCCATCAAAATCTGCTCAAATCAGAAGAAATTATTGAACTTTTTTTATGTTTTCACCCACTAAACTTTATCGGTGGCTGGACATAAATTTAGTAAGTAATAATATTATAATCATATAATGGTAGGCATGATATTTGGAAGATCTATTATTTATTTTTTGTATTTAAATTTTTTCGAATATTAAAAAGAGTTTTAAAAGCTTACTTTTAGTCCACTATAAAGTTTGAATTAGCCAAATTCGAATGACTTTATATGTGTATTATATGTTTGATTTTCTTAATGCTAGACCAAGTCTTGTTCAACTTTTAAATATGTTTTCTTGAAAATAATTTAGTTGTTTTCTTAAAAATAATTTAACTATTCATTATTTTTTTTTTATAGAGGACATAGATATTCTAAATTCGCACAAATTAGACACGTAAATACTAGTGCATGCACCAAATGTCACATATTCTTTATTTGATTAAATAATTAATATTTATTTTGTACTAATTGATGAAAACAAAAGGTCCAAAATGCAAAAATCCCCACCATGGCCATTATTAATCAGATCAAAGTGAATATTAGCCTCAAATAAAATAATATAAGAATTGTGGCCTACTAGATTTTTGTCATAATCAATCATGTTATTTACTTATACTAGACATTGTAGGTGGTGGCTTTAGATTATTGGCTTTGAATTAAATAATTAAGTGGAAAGTTTGCAAGTGGTTATTTTTTATAATAATAATAATCACGTATAATAGAAAGAGAGACCGACCAACTATTTTATGATCTCTATATTTTATTATCGAGACTAAGAAATTATTTTTGCATATATTGATAATAATGGACTTTTATCAGTAGTTGTTTCTCAATCATTAAACAGTTTCAGAACACTCTAACAATTTGTTTTATATCCACAAAATTGAGGACCCAAAATATTTATATAGTGAATTTTAAAATTTTGATTTTGCTTAAGCAATATTAACTATAGTTTTAAAAAAGTGCAAATCTTATATAGAAAAGAAAAGAAAGAAAAATAACCTACTTTTAGCATAAATATTGTAGGACTTTCAATTAAATTATTCAATTTTTTATATTAATAAATAACATTTTTACAATAATATTTAAGATAATGCACTGCTAATACATGGCTTAAAAATTTTGATTGAATTTTTTCTCCTTCATTAAAGACTCTACAATAGAGAAACTTGTTATTTATTATTTTTTCTTAAATTATTATTTAATTATATATGTAGAGTTAATATTGGTAGATTTTTATTTGTGTGTGTATGAAAAAAAAAGTAATTCTTTCTAGATACTTGCGAATTTTTCTACGAAAATAATACTTACAAATTATTTGCCTTAAAAAATTTCCTAGGTAACAATTTTGCAGAAAATGGCGCTAATTTTATCCCCCAATTTTTCTGGGAAATTGGGAAACTATTTTTTGCACGTAAAAAAGTCTATAATTTAGAAATTTCATATTTCCGCATGAAAATTCATAGAAAATTTCTACAGAAATAATATCTATTGTCCTCTAAAACATGAAAGACAAATAAAGTCGGAGTCCTCTAAAAAAGCAAGAAAGCCTCACCAAATTTAAAGGACATTTTTAATACCTACCACAATATTTATTTAACATTACAAAATTTAATTTCTTTTAATTCTAACTCTAGATTGAAATTGAGGAAATACAATTTCTATATTTTTAGTGTATACTCTAAGTTTACTTAATTTGAAGAGAGCAGAATGAAATAATTAAATTAGATGTCACGCTAATTTCAAGAAAGAACGGAAAAAGAATTTGAATGTTGTTGCATGTTAGTGAAAACTGGGTGTCATACGACTAGAACTCAATCAGTTTGATTTTTTAGGTTTTCACTTTATTGGTAAGAATTTACTTTCTAACTTCTTATCACCTTTCTATTTTTTCTATCTTTAGTTTTATTTATTTTATAAAAAAGAAAGGCACATTTTAAAAAATGTACAAAACAATAATAATTTGATCGTGATATGATGATACAAACATGGTAATTACTACACCTATTATAACTTATTAGCTGAATCTTTTTCTTCATTTTTTATATAATAGGAAATTAAATATGCTTTTTAAAAAATTAATCAACACGTTACCGATCAAATTTTTCATCATATAAAAAGGCAATATAAATACAATCGAAAATGCATTAACACAATGAAATAATGAAATAACTAAAATATAATACATGTATAACATAAATACTACAAAGGACATAACGCTCCTAGCTAGGCTCCCAGGTCACTAAGCCTAAACCATCGAAAAATGAATAAAGCTCGACTACCTACTAGCCTTCATCCTAATTTGCGACCTCCAAACTTCCTTTCAAAGGTTGTTTTGTTTTATCGATAAGCTAAATTTGAGTCATGACATGTTTAATCACCTGATCTCCTCAATACTTTTTTGGCTTACCCTTATCACTCCTCATACCCTCTATATCCAGTGTATCACACCTCTTTACTGGAACATTTGCACATATCCTTTTCACATGTCCAAACTATTTCATACTCGTTATTCTAACTATCACTACAAAGATCATTTCCACTTTATCTTAAATATCCTTATTCTTGATCCTATCTCCCTTGGAACCTAATATGGAAATTTTAATGCTAACTCCCCCCTCCCCTCCTCCCTTACCCACTTTTTTTATTTATTATTATTTATATATTTAAAATATAAGACCATGGTGGAAGTTGTTCTGTCCTTTATTTTGGACACGACTAATGTAGAAAGAATGCATGAATCGACGATGAACAAAAAACTCAAATCTAAACTTTTCAGATATTCGTACTGAGAAATTGGTGCTTGATTACATAAACTCGGGTAGAAAAAAAATATATTAAATTTGTAGATAGTAAAAATGTTAAGCTATTTAAGTAAGGGTATATCGGTCAATTTTGTATACTTTAAGGGTCGCTTGATACCTGATTAAAGTTATGTAGTTATTATTAATGTATGAATTAGTTATGAGTGAATTTATGTATTATTTTATGCAGATATTAATTATGACTTATGCCTTTACGAAATATTTCCTCTGTTTTGTCACTTTTTTTTTGTACTCTGCTTTGGGTTAACCCTAGTACCGATGATCACTAATTAATGATCAAGTGAGAATAGATCTAAAATTGTGAGCAAAAGTTATATTCATAGTAATATTAACCATAACGTTCAATTTTAACTAGAAAACTTGATAAATTAAATAATGAAATTTTAATCTAGAGGGTTACCAGAGTTAATGATCCCCACAAACTGCACAGAAATTGAAGGGGTCATTCAAACCTTTGTAATTAGATATAATTTAAGGAGGGTTATAGTAACCTCCATAATAAAAGCTCCACAATTTTTTTTTTGTAGTGATAGATTTTCTCATAATCTATTTGCATAAAACAAAATATAGATTTTCTCATTAACCTATACATGTTTAATTATGTGAATTTTTAAATTGTAATTAAACGTCGTATTAATTTTATACATGAATAACTTATTTTTTATCTACCTATCAAATGTCTTTAATTATACAAAATTAATATATGAACTTATTTCTTATCCAATTACCAAGTGACTCCTAAAAAAATATTTGTCATTTTCACTTATTAATTGGGTGCCACAACAATAAGGGAAAATTTAGACTAACTTGGGGTTGTCAGTATTCAACAAGCGCCGCTCAATTGCGCTAACTAAGCCCTTCGTATAAGTTCAAGGAAGTAAAGTAAAATACTACTGGAAAGAGGTGGGCTTTCTCCTTTCTATAACCCCTAGACCACTAACGTCATCGCTTGGGAGACATACTTTTGGTGGCCCCTAATTTTAAAAACCAATTACTATATATATATATATATATATATATTTTTATGTACTATGAGTGTTATGATTTCTACTAAGGAAATTGCATATGAGATAACTATCAGTGGCGGATTGGGTTAAAATTTTATATGTATATATTAACTTTTGACATCACTAACTAGGGGTGTCAAATGGCTGATTGTGTTGAAATTGAAAATATTATAATGGGTTGAATAGAAATTGGATTGGGTCTTGATCCGCCCAAGTTTACTTTAGGCTCAAATGGGCTAAAAAATGACATGATTAATCTCAATAATTTAACATATGATAATTAACTTCTATAATCACAAGTTGAATTTTCGCTCAAGATTTTTTGTTAAAAAAGTAGCAAAAGAATAGATAAATCCTAAAAAATGTTAAATAGACAATAATTCATACCTTCGATATAGGAACATACCTTAATAAAAAAAATTAAAACGGGTTGAAATTGGGGATTGAATTAGGCTCAATTGAGAATTGTCTTCAAATGGGTTAAGCTTGAATGAATTAAGATTGAACACAATTTAAATTATCTTGAGCCCAATCCTTAAAATTCTGGGCGGGTTGGTGGGTTACATATGTTTGAGTTCATTTTTGACACCCCTATCACTAACACAAGTGTGACCCTTGGCCAAATGGTGAAGAGAGCTTAATTTTCCAACTTGCCCGAGTTCAAATCCTTACTCCCACATTTTAGTTTTATTTTTTATATCTTAAAGCCACTTCTTGAAAAATCTGGGTCCGGCACTGATCCTTTAGAGTTGATTACTTTATATATGTAGAGTAGATCAAACTATTTTTCACCGCGAAATAGGTTTGAACCAATTGAAGCATATGAAAATATATTTGATTTCTCATTTAGTGGTAAAATATTGAGATAACTAGATAATGAGAATTTAAAAGAAAATATTGTCTTAACCTTGAGCTTTCTTTAACACATAATAATTATTCTGATATTGATGATTTAGATTTATTTTAAATTAAAAGTGTTAAGAGAAGTAATACAAGTAGAATATAATGATCTAATGATAACACCCAATCAAATAAAAAGACTTGATTCTTTTCTAAATACACATATTGCTTATAGAATAATGTTACCAGCTTTTGTAGTTGTTGCCTCAGCCTAAAGAAGTTTTTCAAAATTAAAATTGATTAAATCTACTTTAAGATCAATAATGTCTCAAGAGAGATACAATGAATTCGCTATATCATCATTTGAAAAGGCAATATCAAAACGAATTGATTATAAAATAGTGCTTAATGACTTTTAATCTAAAATAACTAGAAAAGTAGATTTTAAATAAATGTATATATACGATAAAAAATAATATGGAGTCTCTCTCTTAAATTTCGCTTCAGACTCTCGATATTATTGAATCGACCCTGAAACTAAATATTAAAGAGTAAGAACATATTTGTGCTAAAATATTAACAATAACATATTCGTTCAATTTTGTATAACTTAAGACTATACAAACTTTTTTCGTATTATAAATACAAAATTTAAATCGAAATTATCGATATTAACGAAATTTAAGAATAAATTTTTTCCCCTTCAATATCAGATCCATGATAAGAGGGATCAACATCTCATAAAATCACGATCAAATTTAAAGATCATGTCCACAATTTACTCAAAAATGACGTGGCAGATATTATCAAATAAAACCAATCAAAGACCAGTAATAAAATTTCATATATCGATATTTACGATAAATATTTTTTGATAAAAAAATAATTTATTAGAGTTTTTTTTTTTTTTTTTAAATAATAGAAAAGGAAAGAGATTTGAAGTAACCACACAACAAACACATGGTCCCCTCAAATAATTTTCCCTTTTTAAGACGACAAAAAAACGACTCACCGTCCAAAACTTAACGCCGTTAGACACTATAAGAAAACGACAAGCGCGTAGACTAACGGATTACAAGTCTCCGTCAAAACGGAAAGACAATCTGGGCCCCACACGTGAACGGCTCAGTCTTAGGTCAGCCGCTCATAAAATATAAAATCAAATTAGACGGCTTAACCAAAACATGTCTTAATACAAACCCCCACTCGCACAACAATCGCGTGCGTCACGCGCTTACCTTTTTCTTCTCTTCTTTTTGTATATATAAAGCTCTCCCTAATCTTCCTTATCATCTTCATATTGAAGCGAAACAAAATCTCTCTCAATTTACAGGAAGAAATATATAGTTTTAAGGGAGAATTTTCTGTCGTCTTTTCCCTGAAGGAATCGGAAAACCCAGGAAGAAGAACTTGTTTTCTTATTAATTGCCTTTAATTCATCCCTCCCTTTGAAGGTTGATTGAAATCGTCTTTGGATTTTTTTTTTGTTTCTTTGGGTATTTATTTGTACAAATTTTGGTTTCCTTTTTAGTAAAAATGGGAACAGAAGTTTTGCGGCCACAAAATTGTTTGATTGACAGGTTCAGGGAACCACAGCCGGCGGCGGCGTTTCATCGTCGGAAAAATAATGGGTATTATAATAACAACGGTTACCGGAAACCTGTTGTTAGAACGGAGAAAAAGAAGTCGAACAACAAGATCCAGAACCAATCTGAGCCGTCGATTTCTAGGAGATCTGAGGAATCGAAACCGGTTCAGATCCCTGGGAGAGTTACACCGGTGGTAGACGGCGGAATCGTGATGGGTCAGGTAATGATTTTGAGAAGGGGAGAGTCGTTGGATTCTCTGAACCCTAATATCAGGAAAGAGAACAAAACGACGTCGTCCGGTAAGAAGAAGAAACAACCGGCGAGTGGTAGCGGTGATGAGTTGACGGCGTACGGCGCCGTAAGATTGGGTCCGGAGCAACCTGGAATGTTACCCAAAAATATCCGGGTCGGGTATACTCCGACCGACGTTTATGCCGGATCTGCTTTCTCAAATTCTCCATCGCCTAGATCTCTTCCGCTACCTTCTTTCTTCAACAACATGAACAACAAAAAGCAAGTAGAATTGAAATCATTTGATGATTCTGCGTCGAGAGATTTACGGCGGTTGCTCCGACTGGAGTAATGGATCCGACCCGTATTCTCTCTTATAATTCTTAACTAGTTTGGGTTCCCCAGTCTCTAATTAGCTTTAAGGTTGTCTTATATTACTATAAATCTTTCATATTCGCTCCTAAATTCTTAAATTTTGGAACTTTCAGTTTTCTCCATGATTTTTTTTAGACATGGAGAAATGAAAAGGTCTGAAATTTGAGAAAATTAGATTAAAAAAATGCGAATAATTTCTTCTTATTTTTTATATTTTAGGTCTGGGGATTAAGTATGGATGGAAGGGGTTATTGTATTTAAGGGAAAAGAGATTGAAGAATAAGTTTAGTTTTATGTTAAATATTGTGTTTGTGCTTAAGTTGGTGAAAAAAGACTATGTAAAGCTTTTTATTTTGGATTAATGGTTAGTATATAATCAGAAGTATGTTTTTAGAGTATAATTCTCTTTGCTCCAAACTTCATTGATTTCTGATTTACTTGTAGATTCGTGCATATTCAAAGTTAAAGAGTATTAAATATGTTTGCGTTGTATCAACCGAGCATAGCCAGATGAATAAAGAGTGGATATATGGTCTGATTATAATTAATATACTTATATAACAATATGAATTGCTGAGATTTAGAACATTTGATTATGTCTAATCTAAATCAATATAAGGATTAACAACTTAAGAATACAAAACCAGCCATAAAGATAAACATTATTATTTAGAAATCGGGGGATATTAAAACTCTTTGCAAGAAGTTCAATCAAATACTTACAACTCCAATTTTTTTTAAAAATAAATTAAAAATTATATTAAATTTTCTTGACCAAAAACATCCACTATAATTGTTTTGATAAAATAATTATGAAAATGGGATTTTGGGGGTGTGGGGTGAAGGTGCGTGAGGGTGGGAGTGGGTTGGTGGGGGTTTGCTTAGTGATTGGTAGGTATTGAATAGTTCAATAATGAGGATGATATGTCCATTATTTTTGGTCCACACACTTGTTACATTGATATCTTTTGAGATTGTAATACAATTACATGGCAACATCTTGGCCGACCCTTGCATGTTATTTTCAAATTTTTTTCACTCGATATTCGGACCTCATATATTAGAATTTTGATTAAAATTGAATCACACTGCAAAGTTCATTCGGAATGAATAAGTCTTCTAATAGAATTTTTTTCATATCCAGGACTCAAATTCAAAATATTTAATTAAACATGAATAACTTTTATCAATGCACCATAATCCATATTGACATGTTTTCTTCAAATTAAAAATAGCAAGTATTCAGTCTCTAAGATTTGACAAAACACTCAATATTTTGAGGTGATTCTTTTGTTTGTTTTACATTATTATTATCACAACTCATGTGATTTGTCTCGTATTAAACCACAATCAATAGAATAAAAGTTAATATCTCAAAAAATCATTTAATTTTGACAATTTATTTAGAAAGTCAGCAAATTTTATTTTATATAAAAAAAAATCACTTTACTTAATTTATCATATCAACATTCATTCTCTCCTATCAAGTTTTCAGTCATACAATCACTATAACCATCACACAAAAACAAAAACAAAATCATTGTCAGATTTGGAGAAGAAATTACAATTCAGCCTAGTGAAAGAACAAAAATGGATGAACATTTTACATATTTAAGAAGTTAAAGTTTATATTCAGATATAAAAAAGTATATAAATATTTTTGTTGGAGAATTCATAAATAAATCCAGATGCGTGTTAGCATCACCAAAAGCATCAATACTTCAAATTTCATATTTTCTTAAGTTTTCTTTCCTCAATTTCTCAGCTATCAGAATTCAGATGGAATGTAATATTGTTGTTTCCGAGCTAATCGCTATTGCTGTTGTAAGATAGTGGGTTCTTCTTAATAATTAATGCCATGATATAATTTTCACCGATTAAATTTATCGGTAAAAAATTTAATAGTTTTTTTTAATTTTATTTGTTTATGAAGCTCATATTTATATGGCATAAACATAATCTATTTTGCTTTGTTTTTTTTTAATGATAAAT